>OZ005752.1:363612-558612 GCA_963930835.1 Spongia lamella | reverse complement strand
TATAGTCCACTACAACTGCATATGAAATATTAGGAATCATATCACAGATTGTGGAAAAAACATCAGGTGTTCCTGAACACATTGTCATTAGTTCAGTAGTTTGATTTGTTATGTCATCCAGTTCCATCTGAAGCATTTCAGTCAACATTTCCAGCTGTGTCACAGTTGTATTCACTTCAACCAATGCATCTATGGATGCATTCAGCTCTAAATTAGCAAAACAGATTATAATAATAGTATAGAACAACAACTGCATTGAGGAAAACACTTTTCAGTATGCACTCACGAGTGGCCAACACAAGACTAGAATCAATCAAAGATTGAACTGAAGGTTCAAATGTTTCGATTACAATACCACCAATAGAAATGTGTGTATCTAAAAACAAAATACAATAGTTTAAATACGAACAAAAATATATTATTTACTATTAATCTCGCATTCCAAAAAGGCATTAACTTCATCATATCGATACACAGTTATGTTTACCTCCTGAAAAAATGAATGATTAGTCTTTTTGAAATTAAACGAAGCATAACATACCCTTTGAGTGTCTTCAACAAAACCCAGTAAGTTGTCAACTGCAGTGTTAACAATACCATCAAAATCACGAATGCTGTCATTAACTTTCTCATTGGAATGGAAAGCAAATACAACACCCACACTAGAAATAACCACCAATAATTATATCATGGTACAAATATGATATTATGGTTATTACACTTAAGTTCAAAGTGAATCCAACACACACAATATTAACAATAGTGATATCATGCACATGAGTAAACATGGCTATTAGAATACCCTACACATTATAATTGACATTCCAAAGAGCTTTTGTAGGCCATTAAAAGTTTAGATTGTAGCTCAGCAAGTTTCCATTTCATTTTGGTTCAAATTTTGCATAGCCAAGCTATTGTGTGAGAAACACTATAGCTATCTGCTAGAAAGACAAGCTATCTTCCCGCCAGGCTATAGTATAACATTATGATAATCATGATTTTATAGTGGTACACAATATACATGCAGACACACAAATGTAGTGCTACAGTAATAAACTATGCATACCATGGACACTGATTGGTGTATCATATGACACTAAGCAGTCTAATTACAGTGTAATCAGCATTCCAAAGTGTCATATGGCAAAATTTTACATTGCCAGCTAGATAGCTAGTTGCTATAATATCGTATGAGTAGCATACAGGCTATGCCCCTCTTAAATTTTAAGGAAGTTATGAAGAATTACTTCAATATTCACTGCACCTATATATAGCCAGTTTCTTTTTTACAATAACTACTAGAAATTAATATGGCTGACTTTGCAATTTATATCATGTGTACTGAATGATTTTTTATTACTGGGATTGTTTTTCGAGGAGCTAGTTATTTGTCATTCTGCTGGCACTGTCAGACATATGTAGGCATATAGGAAGCTGTTCAAAACTGGGCCTGGGGGCTATTGAAGTTATCAGGACACATTTGTATGGTGAAAAATTGCATTCCTATGGAGTGGCAGTGAAAACTGGGGGAAGGGCTTTAGCCCCCTAGCCCCCCCCCGCTTCCTATGCCTATATGCTGCCAGATAATATCAACTGGTATATAGTGATTAGCTACCAGTTTCTTTTATCCGTATGTGCAGTGGGATATAATAAAATGCTATGCCGTGGTAGGAATTTCTATCAATTTAAGCAAATAATTATAATTTATGTACATGTAATTTATTTACTCACAATAATAAGCATATGCAGCAGAAAACAATTATGTATAACACAAAACACCAGATATCATTGTTGTTTTCATGGTCTTTTCCACGACATTTTCCACACAACCGACAACAACAGAAACAGACACCGACAATAATGAAAATGAGAGCAAACACAGGTCCCAAAACTGTCACAAGAATGATAGGAGTCCACCAGTCCCTGAACTGCACAGAGGAAACAAACAAAAACTCATGCATTATGGTGACCACAATAAACTATGTGTTCTATCCTATTATACCAAAAATAACACACACAAAATTCATGATCACATGCACTAGCTTTAACCATAGTAGTGCTATGTATATCTAGATATTTAGCTATAGCTATATATATTTAAACATACTTTATTAAGCAATTCACCAACAGAAGCATCACCAGTTCCAGAAGTGCTGTTTGTGCCACACTGTGATGCAATAGGACTCTCTACAGAGGACTCCAAGTACGGCAAAATGACATCTAGTGGATTAGATTAATCGCTTTAATTGATGCCATGCGTATACAGATCTACATATACAGCTATAATATATAGTTTAGCATTATTTCATTATACAATTATGCATGTATAGCTAATAGCTACTCCACTACCATATAAAGGGGATGATGCAGAGAATCATTGGAATGTATATACACATTACCAGTCACAATTGTCAACAAAGCCACTGGAATGCTCTGTAATTTGATGCATGCATATATATAGCTGCCAAATTATTTTGTCAGACTATGCAATCCTATACAGAATATCGTGCTACTGCATGAAGTTTGGTACCCTCACCAAAAGTATGTTATCCATATAAAACTGAAATGAAAGCAAGCTACGTTGGATTATAGATAAATAATTCTTGAACTACGTATGTAGCTAACTATGGCCGGCCATGATATAGCTATAAGACTTTATAAAATTTTTCATGCATGCCCATACATACAGACCAGTTCAGCTATCAGGCATGTACCTACTGGCAATAGAGATGTAACGACATTGATGACTTTTTGAACCAATAAATATAACACGATAAGACGTACATATCGTTATCTTCAAGGTAGCTAGCTACATAGCTTGGAAGTATTCTACAAATCCACAAATTAAAAGATATGTCATCTATATATAAGCTACCTGCATGGTTATATACGTATAGTACAATTTAAGTATACAGACTGTTGAACTTTAATGTGTTTGTATAAGGTAGCTATATGGCTTCCTGACCACCACTAAGCTAAAAATCACTGTGATAAAGTTACTGATATAACTATATTGGTTGTGTTAGCTACTGGCTATACTGCAAGCAAAAATAGCCATTATTAGCTGTAGCGGCTATATTGATTAGCCAATCTGATTATATCGGTACTGATTATCAGCATATTATAGCTAGCTAGCTAGCCTACAGTAGGTAAATAAAGAGTAAAAGTCTCTGCATATATATAGCTACGTACTTTTCTACAACTATAGCTATATGCTTCACAAACAGTGCAAGAGTGCATATAATCTAAGTTTAATAGCTATAGGTATAGCTATACGATTTCATGTGGGCACTGCAATTTCCATCCCCGGATAATTTCAGGTCCCCATTCATACAGCTGCACAGCTATCAGGAGCAATGTGAGTAAAATCCCTTGCTCATACAGGAAACATGCAGTTATACCAATAACAATTAAGTTAAGTGTGACTCTCCCACACATAATGCACCTATAGCCTATAATGTATTCCCCCATACCCCGAGTCATAGTACATGGAGATTTGGCAGTTAACCTTTGCCCATCCTGCATGCACGCGCATTTGACATAAGACTATTTAGCTTATTATGCATGTCTGATTCTATATATGCTATATATGACCATGCATGCAAGTAGCCAAAGCTGATTGCTTTATCCACGGGGCATTTGACAGCATGCATGCATGGTATGTCAGATTCCCATGCAGGCATGCATACGGTATACCCTGGGGGGGGGGTTGGGGAATACATTGACACTGATGCATACACCGGTATAATCTTCATGCATATATATATATATATATATTATCTATAACCATGCATGCAGAACTCATGATCAGCAGGTAGTGGTACATACGTAGCTATCTTACCGTCGTATGGTAGACTCTCGCTGGTAACGCTATCCACAAACGCATTAGCTAAATTTGCCCAAGCCTCCAGTCCATCAGAATCATCATGTATTTTTATTTCAACCTGACGATTCTCGGGAAGTGGTGTAAACACCAGTACCGACCCATTCAAAGTGAAGTTCAACCTTCTCTTCGTAGATTCGAATCGTCGTCCTAGCGAGGAAAGGCAAAATTGCGTCGCTGTGGTATCTCTATTATCGTCCAGTGTAATATCACAGGTTTTAGAAATACTCTGAACTATAGAGACAGTAAACGCTAAAATGGCTGAGAACCACAACGCCTTCATCTTCGAAGTAAGTATATTCACTTCAAAATGATCACATTTGTCCCGACACGGAAATACCTAAAATATAGCTACAGGTAGTTCGCCTCAGCCGGATGTCCATGGCGATGATGATTCGTTTCCGTCATCGCGTGATCAAAATTGTGCAATTTCCGTTGGGAAATGTTCCCGAGTAAATATTTCCCTGTATGTCCTTCAGTCTGCATGCCGCGCACGCTCGGGCCATATAACTATATGTACACTGCAAAATGCGAAGTATGAAATTCATACAAAATTACCACAATGAGCATACCAAAAGTGAATTTAGTATGCTCATTGTGGTAATTTTGTATGAATTTCATACTTCACATTTTGCAGTGTAGGATTAAGGATTTACGCCATAGCTATATATAGCTATATAAGCTAGCTAACTCGTCTCATCCCAGTGTTCTCTTAGTCTCGCGTAGCCAGACCCTCTACGCCCAGGCGCTTATCGATTAGAGATTATAAGCGCCTATAATCTCTAATCGATAAGCGCCTGGCTACGCGAGACTATAGTGTTCTCTCGTGTCGTGCCATGTAATATTTTCCTTGTTTGTTTTTTGTATGCATGGCACTGAAAGATTAATCCCTACATAGCTAGCTGGCTACTCATTTTATAATTTTTAAAAATTATTCTACTGTTAAATCAGTTGATTATGAATCAAACAACAATTAAAAGAATACCATTCACAACTCAGTTCACGAACCGCCATCACTTTTAAATTTTTCAATGTAGCTACCAAGGATCACTGATTATATCATATAATTATTGCATAGATGCATAGCTATTTCATATACCTATAATAATATATGTATGTATTTGGTCAAGCAATTATTAATGTGCAACTGACTCACAACTAAAAATTGTAGTCACATGCATACAAAAATAAAGCATACTAAATTGTATATAACTCAATCAATGTCTCGTTTTGCATACCACTAGATATTGTGGGTACGCTTGATTGTCTTTTACAGCCACAAATATCTCAGGGTGGCGTTTGTTGTCCACTAGAGAGTCATACAAGATGGCGTTGTTCTGTCTAGGGTTTTTAGGTGGTGGCACTTGCATGTGTGCCTTTCCTTCAGTGTATTCACCAGTCAGTACTAAACTAATGTAAATGTATTTATGACCTTTGGTGAGTAGCAGTCACGAGAAGAGTAATCAGCATTGACTGCAAAGTAAACTCCTTTTCCATAAACAGCAGCTAAAATGAAAAAGTACTGATTTTATGAAGAGAACACAGTACTTACAAAAGCCGAGGTACCTATCAGTTATAAGGGCAAGCTTTACATATCTAATATATATATAATTAGGATCCCCAAGTATGAAATTCATTGTATGTAATTACAATCACCATGCATGTTTCCCTGCATATATTCTGTTGAATCCTTGATGGTTTATTTGTTCGCAAGCTGCCTTGTCAGTGCCATGGAACAGTTCTCTTTCTAGTTCACAGTTATCCGATACATTTCGTTCCATCTGATTTTTCAACACGCCATATTGTTGGTACAAGTCAAGATTTTGAATGCACCTGAGTTCAATAATTTGACATTTCAAAGATGGTAGTGTTTTCTGAAAATTACGTAAAGCATTTTTGTACTGAGAATGAGGAGAAACAGTAACAACATGACATTTCTCAATGTTCCCATTGGCCCCAATTGGCTGTCGATCCCAGTGAGCTGGCCAAGGCTGAGGATCTTCTAATCCTGTATATACACACAAATTGTGACAATTATACGTTTATCAATTTTCCTGTTACAAATACATACTTGGAGTAATTTCAGGGTTTTCCCTCAGTTCAAAGGTATCCACTTCGTTTAATCTAGTTACCGTAATAATCAACCAGTGCATGTGCTTGCAAATAAGGAGAGTAAGAATGCAAGCTTACTGGATATCCGCCCTTCTTATCCGTCTGACGTAATTAGAGAGCCACACAGCAAAAAACATTGTTGGGATGTAGAGTAGAACGCACCATCCATTGGCCAGCCAAAATCCATTCTTTTAAATTGAAATGTAGCAGTTAAAATTGTAACAGAAATTGTGGAGAAAGACCACTCACTATTCCATTCACAGTATTTTCACACACACCATAGTATACATTACTGTAGGTGCCATAGAGCGGTCGGCATTTACCAATTTCGTTCTCCAGCTAAACAATAATATTTCACTTTGCATTGATATAAACTATATTACACTTACATTGTCTATAGCCCAATTGGCATAACTGTTAGCATAGGCTATGACACGGTCTAAAACTGTTCTAGTTTGCTAAGTGAGATGATATATATTCGGGGTGTGAAAGTGGGTGCATACATACACAACTCACATTGATTACTATATTGGAGTTCTGTAATTCATCAAAAGTATGATTAGCACGTCTTATAACATCATCAACATTTGCCTATACAATTAATGCATATATATACATTATAGCCGGCTACAATCTAATTGATTCATTCTTACATCCAATTGCCTTGCAGTGTTGTTCAGCTTAAGTATCTGTGCTTCAAGTATGCTCTGTAAATTCACGATCAGGTGAATTAGCTCAGTGTAATGTTCTATAACTCAGTGTCTTAAAATTTACTCACGGATAGGTAAACAATGGTAGTGATTATGGTATCATTGACTCTTTGAACAGTCTCAATAACTGCCTTGGTTTGAGGAACTAATGCAGGCTTAGTAAGTAGACAACAATTGATGTGATTTTATACTGACAGAATTACTAAAGATTTCTCACTTGATTAGCTGTATCAAAATTATTGTGCACTCTTTCTAGTGTACCAATAAGTTCATTAACATTCAGAGTACTGATTGTACGCCTGGTCTGAACAATGTATGAGGCATAATTAATGCCCTGTAGTCCAGCATCAGCGTAGTCTTGAAGACTTCTAACTGTATCCTCTGAGAGAATCTGATCTCAGTCGAATTTAACCTGATTTTCTAGACTCTTAAACAAACCATCTAAACTAGGAATTTGCTAGAAACAAAATTAATATGTATATATATGCATATGAAAAATGGTGAATGCAAAACAGGACATGGCTACAGGAGATAAAACTCACACTAGAAATGTTTGTCACATTCTCAAGATCTAGTCCAGGTCTCTGAGCAAGCAGAGCCACCTGATACAGTGCACCATTATCTCTACATCCACTGCACAATACAACCAAACTATATTCAATACTCTGTAGCTATACAAAGTATCTATATACAACATATAACATCACTGGAATTGGTTAGGTATTTTAATGAGGGAAATACAGGATTTATTATGCCTGATATGTGTGTATGAGCCTGGGGGCTGCAAAAGTTTTGTGTTAACTACGTAAATAAAT
This sequence comes from Spongia lamella, assembly GCA_963930835.1. Lineage (NCBI taxonomy): Eukaryota > Metazoa > Porifera > Demospongiae > Dictyoceratida > Spongiidae > Spongia > Spongia lamella. The sequence continues at coordinate 551,092 of OZ005752.1, read as the reverse complement.
CCATCAATGCTCATGCATATCACAACAGATTATATTACTTACTTTAACATGCCAGTGACTGTCAATGGTACACTACTGTTATCCAGCAAAAAGCAGCCAAGTAAATACCCACCCCACAATTCATTGTTGTCAACAATCTAGATCATGTAAGGCTAAACAGTTTACTCTACACATTATCAATTACCCTAGAATATAGTTCATAGCTGGGTAGATCATTGGGTGGATCCTCTGCAATGGAGTAACACACTTTGAGCATATTGGCACCCAGAAAGAAAGGAATGGATGATAAAAACAGTAGAATTACTCCAAACCCAAACATCAAACCGACCGCTCTACAGGATGGAAGCTTTAACCTCACAATTAATATAACAGTTAGCTAACATTAGCAAGATGATGCCTCCACATTTTGATATTTCAGCTTTTTTATGTTCTGTAAATTTCGTATAGCCATTTGCCACTATAACTAACCCAACCACCACAATCATAATCACCACAAGTGTCAGTGAACTCAGCACAATACTGATAGCATAACTGTATAGTGATCATTGATAATAAACAATGCCTTGATCATTAAGCCTTGACTAACCTTGGAATATAATAGTCATCAATGGCCTCCTGAATGTCACTTGACTGATTGCGTACATTCCCAATAAAACCGTCTTCATCAAGAATCTGGTTGAAAAGAGCAGATAAAGCAAAGATAACACTTGGCTACATGGAAGCATACATCATTTAAATCTCGTTCAACATCTGCAGTAATGTTACCAATGATCTGTTGAAAATGATTTGCTTCATCTAAGATTTCTTCACAGAAGATAAACAGTAAAATAAAATGATTAATGTAGCTAAGTTTTCTTACCTCTTGTTTGATTTAATATCTGATCCCTTATGTCACATGGGATGGCATAGAAACTATCATTAGCCTGTATCATAGTAAATATAGCTAGCTAATTGCTGACAACATATGATATATACCTGAAGAGCTTGACTTTCAATGTCACCAACTCGTCGGAGAGCAGTCAAAACTGTTGATACATTATCAACCTTGAACAAATATGGTTATGTCAGGTAATAAATATTCTTTAATCAATGTGTGTAATTTTATGCATGGGATATCTCTGGCAAGATTTTCTAACTATTTTTTGATCTGAAATATCACACATACACATGCATACACACACACACGTTCACACTCACAAACACACACAGAAACACACACACACATATATATATACATACCACATATGTACATATAGTATACACATGCACACGCGCATGCACACACACACACACACACACACACCACTTACAGCACTGTAGTCTACTATGACCGTATATGAAGTAGTAGGAATCATATTACAGATTTCAGGAAGAACACCAGGTGTCACTGAACACGTTGTCTTTAGTATTGTAGTTTGAGTTGTTATATGTCATTCAGTTCCATCTGAAGAATTTTAGTCAACCTTACCAACTGTAACACAGTTGTATTCACTTGGACTAATGCATCTATGGACTCATTCAGCTCTAAACAAACAAAACACAACATATGTACGAAGTAAGAACATAGCTATAGCTACGTAATACATTTCTAATATGTATGCATCACTCACGAGTAGCCAGTATAAGACTAGAATCAATCAAAAGTTTGACTGAAGGTTCAAATGCTTCAATTACACTACCACCAATAGAAATGTGTGTATCTAAAAACAAAACATATTGCTAATAGTTTATCTAAATATCACTGATTATTTACTATTAATCTCGCATTCCACTAAAGCATTAACTTCATCATATCGATCCACAGTTATGTTTACTTCCTAAAACAGTTAAATTTGCTGAAAGCCTGAAAGTACGTAAACAGAGCATAACTCACCATTTGAGTGTCTTCAACAAAGCGTATCAAGTTATTAATTGCAGTATTAATGACACCATCAAAATTACGAATACTATTAACTTGTGCAATGGAGTAAGCAGCCAATATATCACAAAAACTAGAAATGATCACTAATATATCATAGCACGAGTGTGATATCATACTTATTACACAAGTCTAAGTGGAGCCTATAGGACCAGTGTGATAATAATGATAGCACATTGGCCTTTATCCCACAAATTATAATGACATTCCAAAATGTACTACAAGAAACTCTCTACTTCAGATACATATGCTGGTTGCCTACATTCTGGCCAGTTTGCTAATTTGACTCAATTAAATCGATAAAGTTAGAACAAAATTGTTTGTTACTTATCTACAACACAGACTTTCAGCTAGCTATATATTAACCTTTGATTATAATGGTCAATGGTAATTATTAATAATAGCTAGCATGTTAGCATATTTAGCTATCAATCTGCAATATAGATAATATCAAGCAGTTGACATCATATACTGATTATCACCCTGTCAATTTCTTTGATCCTGTCATGTAGCAGGATAGAAAATACATACACATAACAACATAGCTACTAGCTATAATGCATTACCATTAAACAAATAAGGAAGATAAATTATTTACTCACCACAATAGGAATAAGCAGATGGTAATTATTGTGTATAATACGAAGAAGCATTTGTAATTGTTGTTGTCATCATTTATATCATATTTTCCATGATGTCTTCTACGGCATTTTCCACACATTCGACAACAACAGAAACAGGTGCCAACAAAAATGAAAATGAGAGCAAACACAGGTCCCAAGACTGTCACAAGAATGAGAGGAGTCCACCAGTCTACAAGCTGTGTAGAAAAAAACAAGTAAATGTTAAAATAATATAATAGATCATATCAATATGGCAATAGCTATATCGATATACTGATTGAGTATCACGATATGATACTGTGCTACATGAATATCGAAATATCTGCTATAGCACTGAGCAGTACATATGGGATGCTGTTAGAGTTTCTTAAGGGTAACATGATACAGTATCGTGTGCGATTTACAATGCTCAAATATTTTAAATACAAGAAGACATATGCAGCACACAAAATTAAGTACCCATAAAAGTTAATACTCTAAATATGCATGCCATTTTAAAAAGTTTAACCCATAGCTATAATTATGACTTTTAAATGCTCTCAAACATAATAGAAACTTGTGTACTGGCTGTTACTGTGGTGAGCTATCCATGTGGAGTATAATGAATTCTGACTAAGTATTATTTGTGCGGATTCTGTAAGTACATTGCACTCTGTATATACCGAAATGCCGGTATCATCATGTAGTAAACTCTTGGTAGAAATGCCAAGTCAAAATGGCATGCCTCAGTGGTCGATTTTGTGTAAGCAGGCCTACCAACTATATAAACACTACATGGGCCTTGTCTGCCCAAAATATTTTTACACTGCAACATTTTTCTCCCTGGGTGAATTACAGATTGAGATACAGCATATGGTTTACCATGCAGTACATGTAGTAGTTTATTCATATGTGCATCTATACTTGAACTTACTTCATCAAGCAAGTCAGCAACAGAAACATCACCACCTCCAGACGTTTTGTTTGTGCCACACCGTGATGCAATTGGACTGTCCACAGTGGATTCCAAGTATGGTAAAATAACATCTAGTGGATAATTTACAAAATGAATCTTCACTTGCTAAACATAGCTACCTACATAGTTATAGCTACAATTTTATAAAATACTATATAGCTAAACAATAGACATTTTATTTTTATATACGTACTTTTTGTACTTCAAAGGGTATGACAAATCAGTTTGATTTTTCCAACTGATTTCTGTGATTTCCCAAAAATCAATATGTAAAGAAACTAGCCAGCAAAGTAAGAAATCGTTGAAATGCAATCTATATATAGCTAATGCTTGTAGCTAGCTCCTATAGTATAGCTAGTTACTGTATACTGAAATTAAGGATCCTCACTAAAAGTATTAACCAAATGATCCAAAGGCAAGTCCATGTAATAAGGTTTTTATCACATTATACAAAGGGCCTGATGGTTAGCTATGCATGCATGGTTTAATTCAATGTATGATTATCAAAGCCATTATATAGCTGCACTTGATTGCTCTCCATTAGCCATGTGAAGACTGCTGTTTCAGTATTTAGCTACATGTGCAAAAGAACTGCCATTAATTAGAAACTTATGAATGACGTGAAATTAATAATATATTGTTATGATTTCATAAATTGTGTAAAGGTTAGTTTATTAATATAGATTGCTTATTTTTTTTGCTTAGTTCAGAGTTACATCATAGTTTCATCATACTTATGTATATTGAAACCAGATCACAAGCATTGACCCAAGTGACCCACTGACACATTGGTTTAGACCTGGTGACTTGGATGATGACCCAAGGTAAATACCTCTAAATCGATACTCTTTAATAGAACATGCAGTCAATGGCACCTTCCTCCTGATTACTATATTAAAGAGTATTATGAACTTGAAGATTTTTTGAGCTTGGTTAATTTCAGTAGTTAGCTACACTCACCAATTTTCTCTTTACAACAATTTTGTCAAACCTTTGGAATGATTTTCTGGTTGCTATTTTGGAGAATGATCTTCACATCTAGCCATGCATACTCATATATTTAAGACACCATTTCCCACTTCGTTGAAAGACTAATCAGCATTAAATATTGACTCTTTTATTTCAGATGTTGATGAAGCCAATTAAAGTACAAAAAGGTGACAGCTTTATCAAAGGAAAGTGCATATATATTATAGGGATGAAACAATATGAGTCAATATGTATGTATGTATGTATGTATGTATGTATGTATGTATGTATGTATGTATGTATGTATGTATGTATGCATGCATGCAAACATACATATTATAGGAAAGCTTTAAATATTCAATTATAAGCAAAAAAATCTTTAAATATTCATACATTCATGAATATTTAAAAGCTTTAAATATTCATACATATTATAGGAAAGCTTTAAATATTCAATTCAAGTATAGTGCCTCTATCCATTGTAATTTCACAAGTTCCAGAATTATTCTGAGCTACTGAACTCGAGCCAAACGCTACGAAAAGCGTTGACAACCACAATACCTTTAACTTCGAAGTCATCAGTGTAGCAGGCTAGCCGGCCGCCGGCTATAGCCGCGACGGTGAACTTCTACAACTGAGACTACTGTTAAGGCTGGCATAAAGCAAATATATATACGCCCCTATATGTGAATATGAAACCAAAAACTTATCATGTGATTCCATATGAAACCATATAGGCAGAGGAGGATTTTTGGATTTGATCGCCGCGCCAATTAGGCCCTGTTAGCAGCTTTTTATATTCGCGGGCGTCCCCCGTCCAAATATAGCGGCTAGGCTATATGGAAGTGCATGAGTTAGTAGACTAGCTATATAGCTACGATGGCATGGTACTTTCACTCTATCTGAGGTGATAACCGGAAGTTACTAAGGTTAAGAAAGTATGCGGAAAATATCCGATGATATCCTGTTCATAGACCCCACCCGTCTAATGTCTAATGAGGAATAGCTCGCGAAGGCTAACGGTCATGCAGGTTATAATTTGCAGAGTAGAATATCTATGGGTTCACAGTACGAGGGATATTATCTGATAAGCTAGACTCTTGCACCATAGATACTAGAGTACGGAGTCTATAGTATCTATGCTTGCACGTAGTTTATGGTGCGGAATGCAGTGTAAAATGAGCGAGGGGTCCAAAACAAAGAAGCCTACGAGGTTTCGATCTTGAGATTTCTTTAAGATGTCCAAGCATATTTCAAAATATTCCTTTCATATTTCAAACTATTTCGTAGGATTTCAAATCTTAATTCGAATCTTCAAATCTTTATGAATCTTGAATCTCGGAGAAGATTCGCGGAATCTTGAATCTTAGCAGACCCCCGCTTGTGGCCTCCATCGCGCTGCTTGTAGTGATACACGTGTCACCTTTTCCGCTTCATGTAATATTTACGTAAAGTTTACGGGGAATTACGGGTATATTCAGCTTGAAAAGATTTCAGATTTCTTGATAGATTTCTGACGTAGCCAAAGGGTAACAGGTCAAGATATAATTTGCCGAGCGGTGGTAGAATACCTATGGGTTCACAGTACGAGGGATGTTATCTGATTAACTGGACTCTTGCGCGGTGTACATTTATGATGTTGTATGTCGTGATCCCGGTCGTGATATGCGGCTTATTGCCACCCCTTATCCCTCTGTTTGCGATCCAATCGAAAGTTGATCAAATCATGCACAACTTTCGCTACAGTTTCATAGTGTATTTAGTTCTAGATTTCTTATATGCGGCTGGTTTGGTCTATGTTGTTTATATGATGTTTCTTGGAGTACTTGGCCTCATGTATATACTCATATATACAGTGTTCTTCACAGCATTTTGGATATGGACAGGACTACCACAAGAATTTCTCTTAAGGTTACTAAGGTATATTATACTGCAAGATGATAAAGACTGCTGGCCTCCCTTTGGCAGACCCCAATATCATGTAGATATCACACAAAAGCATTATCCAAGAATACGCCTTCCAAATCATGGTCACACTTTCAGTGGTAAAAAATTATTCCCTCAAGTTGATAAGTGGCTATATGATCATACAGATGAAGATATAGATGTTCCTGATGTTGAAGAAGTGCCAGGAAATCACTGCATTTGTAGTTTTGTAATGAAGTTACATCCTCCAGATCCAATTCATTCATTTGTGGTATACTTTTGTGACCACAGAGAGGATGATGCATTCTATGAATTGTGCTCTGCATTTGACATACCTGAAAATGTTCGTGTGAAAATAGCAATCATCAACTCTTCAATGATAATACGATGTTTCGACGCTCTTCACAGAGTATATCATCGTGACAAAGAGCTAACGTTAGTCATGATAAAAGCAAAGTTGAGTGAGTACAGTGATGAGTTGCAACAAGTTATAAGTGACCATCATGGGGATTAATAATTGTCTACATGTATAGCTATAGCTATATATATACTATACTATACAACATGCATTACTGTATAGAATTATTACTTGACACTTCATGTATACATACACAATATATATAGACTCCATGCACTAAACATGTTAGCCTTAATTTTGATGTTTCTGACAATTATATACTACTAGCAAATGTACCTGCCCTATCGTGCAGGTGTAGCTAAATGCATGCTGTGTAAGGCAGCTATATAGCAGATGACATGCAGGATTCCCTGATGCCTTAAGTCTGTCAATTTTATAAGTACGTACGTATGATAAAAGTACTAAGCCTCCAATGCCTACTTATACCTGATGTCCTGTGTGTCTAGTCTACTTAGCCTGCATGGCCTACAGCTTAGCTGCTACTTAAGCCAAGACATACGTACATGGTTAGCAATGCATGCAGTGTCCTACACATAATGTCTCTCTAGTAGTCTCAGTCTTATGTGTAATAATTATGTCAATCTACGTAGTCTACTCAGCCTTTCTGCCTAGTCTGTTATGCCTATTGGCTATGTCTGCCCTGTCGTGTAGGTGTAGTTAAATGTATACTATATGCATGGTATAGCTATAGGTTATTTAACAGGACTTGCTTGGCCATCAGTTGTAAGCTATACCTAGACTCCTATGCCTACCTAGTCTCCTATACCTACCTAGTCTCCTGTACATACCTCCTATACCTACCTCCTATACCTACCTAGACTCCTAATGCCTACTATAGACTCCTAAACTTATCTATAGTCTTCTAAACCTACCTTGTCTCCTATAGCTACTATACCTATAGTCCATTACATATACTTATATAATCTACCTATATATAGTCTCCTATGCCTACCTACAGTCTCATTCTCCCATAAATAGCCTCTCATGCATATTGACTTATGCCTTCAACCATGCACATATAATGTTTACTTTTTAACACCTTGTAAAACCTACCTATAGTCTCCTATTACCTATAGCTACCCAGTTATAGTCTCCTATTACCTATACTGAGCTATACCTAATCTCCTATTGCCTACTCAGTCTCCTATGCCTATACCTATATAGCTAGTCTCTTGTGCTTATGGCTATGTCTGTCTATAACAATGTTTACTTCTAAATTGATTGTCTGTTTACACTGAGGTTTCTTTACACCTTGTAGAATTGTAGTAGGCTTCTACCTAGTCTGCTGACCTTGCTGCCTAGTCTCTCTAGTCTATGACTGTACCACCTAAGCTAGTCTCTTTTACCTGTTGGCTATGTCTGTGTAGTTACCACCTGACATAGCCAGCATTGTTTACTTATAACACCTTGTAATATTTTATCCCCCTAGGGCTTGTCTGTTTACATTGAGGTTTCTTTGTTTAATTAGCGCCTAGTAGTAGGCTGTACCAGCTTATAAAAGCTTGATCTATTGGTTAGTAAATTGAGTTTGCTGTATAACTCTAGCGCTAGTTAGTCTATCTACTGCATTTGTGCTCGTGCTGACTTCACTCAGAATTTTCGAAGATAAGATCAGTTTAAGAATCAAAGCCATCAGTGTGATTTTGAAGGACACGCCCACTTATCGAGTAACAATTTTTAGCTGCCTTGTACAGGCCTGCTGCTATTGAGGCTTTAGACAGTTCAAAGTAAGCAAGCTTGTGGCTATTTCTAGCTGCAGTAGATATGCTGGCGCTGAGTAATGGCACTTTTGCCAACAGTGAAATGTGAGCGCAATTTAGTCGTTGTACATGCCTGTAGAAAAACAACCATAACTCTGCAACCATATCGTCCACTGGCTTCCAATTTGGATTATTTTATTATTCACTGAATGCTGGTTCGTTTGAGCTATGGTATGTTACAGTAGATAACGTTCAAGCAAATCTACACTGATTTTAAAATTTAACGTAACTGCAAACGATGGCGAAATGACCTATTACGCATTCGAATCGATCAACTACAGCACTTAGAAGTTTATTCACTTGTTTGTCTAACAACTCACTCATTTCTTCATGGATTTCAGCCAAATTTGTATCAGCACTTCTCCTATGTATGCTCTATCTGTCATACTATTATCAGTACGAAGTAAACACTTGAATGTATTTGAGAAGGACTATTACACTGCAGGTTGATAGTTGTCATAACTTGGACCCCTTTCATATGATTTGCATAAACTTTCAGATATACAATCTATATTGATGTATCACTCTGTAGTGAAAGTTAAAAAAAACCTCGGGCTTGAGTTTTTCAAAATTATGCTTCAAAGTTTAATTTGCAATATTGTGTGCTAGGCAAGTACAAGTTATGCCCATGCAGTACTTCTCTGCTGCTTGCTAGTAATAACATGTGTTTATACTTCCAAAAAAGTGGTGATATGCTAAACAAAAACACCTTGGGTGTAAAAAAGTGCGAGGCCAATCAGAAGCAGCATTGCAAACAGGTGCGACCAAAAACTTTGATATCAGTTGAGGCCAAGAAGTTACTTATCAAAATCTTTTTCACTACTTGAATGACATACAATAGTTCATAGCATATTTTCACAACTATGATTGGCTTTGTCACTTGGCCACCTTTATTATGTGAAAAAGGTGGCCAAGTGACAAAGCCAATCATAGTTGTGAAAATATGCTATAAACTATTGTATGTCATTCAAGTAGTGAAAAAGATTTTGATAAGTAACTTCTTGGCCTCAACTGATATCAAAGTTTTTGGTCGCACCTGTTTGCAATGCTGCTTCTGATTGGCCTCGCACTTTTTTACATCCAAGGTGTTTTTGTTTAGCTACATACATACATACATACATACATACATACACACATACATACATTAAACTCCTTACCACAGACCCTCAATACCATGCACAGAGCAGCAGATAAACATTACACCTAATTTTTAAAAACTTCATTATAAACAACATTGCGAGTTTTACGATCTTCCCTAACTAAAAGTGTAAGGCAATTTGGTGAGCCTACCCTAGACAGCGCTACATAAAGCATTCCATGTGTAAAGCTTTCGTTGATAAGATCTACTCCTACTGCCTTAAAAGTTTGGCCTTGACTTTTGTTTATTGTCATTGCAAAGCAAAGTGCAACAGGAAATTGAAGCCGTCTGAACTCAAAAGGCAATGTTGAGTTAGATGGGATCAGGGGAATGCGTGAGATAATGATGTCCTGACCTGCATACCTACCATGGGAAATCCTAGCTTCTATGGTGTTTGCAGAAAGTTTAGTAATTACGCACCTAGTACCATTGGTAACTTTAGGGGGATCTAAAGATCATAAAATAATTATTGGAGCAGAAATTTTTAAAGAGAGCACATGCGAAGGAAATCCTGAGACCTCTAGAGAGTTTAAAAATTCTATGGGAAAATGCACAGCCTGGGATTCATCAAGTACAGAATCCAATGATCTGTACTCGACAGACTCACCAGGTAACTGTGCTACCAATGTGGCATTAATGGCACGGGTGGTTTCGTTAAGTGGAGCCAAGATGCACCGCTCAGAAAGCCAAGCCATATTCCTAAAGTTAGAGAGTAAATCTGGATATACCTTGGACACCAGTTCGTCTATGGTGCATGCAAAGGTTCCTATATTTTCAGGCAGCTGGGGCTAGTGTCTATGGGATACTTACCATCTCCAATGGCTAATAGCTGGCCAGCAAACTCATCTACTGCTTCATCCCCATGGAGGTGCACCCTCACGTTAGTGTGCAGATGTTTAACTATCACGTGGTCCCACAGGAAAGACTTTTTAAGGCAGGAGTCTACAATGTTACCTCTACAGGGGTGTAGTGCCACCCTGAATAACCGGCAAGATCTGTCTAAAGTCCCCGCATAGCAACATGTACATTCCTCCCATTGGTTGGTCTTTCCCTGTTAAGTCTTTAAATGTGCGATCTAGGGCCTCAAACACAAGCTTATTTGTCATGGGTGCTTCGTCCACTACAGTAGCCTTACCTTCTTGTATTACCCTACTAAGCGCAGTGCCTTTTTTGATGCTACAAATGGGAATGTCCATTGCATGCAAATCTAGGGGAATTTTAAAGGTGCTGTGTAGAGTGCGGCCTCCGGTTAACAACGTTGCAGCTATGCCGCTAGATGCAGTGGCCAATGCTATCTTACCTTCTGATCGTAGTTTAGCTAGAATTAGATTAATTAAAAAGGTCTTACCTGTTCCACCTGGAGCATCCAGAAATAACATGCCACCCTCATCACTATCAATCATGGAACAAAAGCAATTGTAAACCTCTCGCTGATCGGTAGTCAGCATAGGTACATTGCGCTCCATGTATGCCTGTTGCTCACCTTGGTCATAATCTATTTCCCTCCAATATACCCTTGAAAATCTATCGTTGTCCACTGCCTGTGGTTGTGGCAAGCCATACTCAGACAGTTCCCTACCTCCCATGGATAGCACCTTATCCTACAAGTCATTGAGGGCCAAGTTAAAGATATCATCATTAAAATTTAGATCACTATTGCCAAGCCTCGTGCGCTGTTGGTGCAAGAAGTCCTCCGCCATGGATTCCTTATGACGCTCGTAAATATCAAGAGGATTGCTTGGTTCACACCAAGTCAGTATCACTGCAAACAGGGAGCAAAGACTTGCAGCCGAGTTGCTAACTGATGCCTCCTGCATTGCCAAGTGATACTGATTGTCATCCTCAAGAAGACCTAACCTAAAGCATGCTTCACAGAAAGAGCTGCAAAGATCACCTTCCACAGTTTTCAACTGAGTAAAAGACTGTGGTCCTCTGACGTGATGTAAAAGCAACCGAAGGTAGAAGCATTCTCCCTGACGTGGATTAATTGTGTAAACCCTACCTATAATGTGTGCTTCCTTGACGCCCGGGTAGCCAACTACGTTTGTTCCTTGTTTCCTTCTGCTCCAAGACTTGTTGTTCCAGGTATAGTACTTGGGGACATCCACATACAACAAAGTCTTAGCAAAGTCATCCACCCGACAAAGTGCAAAGAACTCTGTCAGTGTGGTCTTAGGTGGATCCCCAGAAGCTCGATCCATTGCAGTGTCTTGAGTAAAGTAGACACGCTGACCATTCTCTAAATGGACAGCAAGTTGCTGGACTGGAGGATCCCTCTCATGGATTGGAAATTCCAATATCCTCCAGGCTGCTTCATCGCTGCTGACATAGCGAGCATTCTGATAGTCTGAGATCTCATCCACCTGGCTAGATCGCAGGGCAAACATTGCTTGATCAGATCCTTTGTGTACGTACTTTAGTACGTACTTGATGGATTTTATGGACATGCAGAGCTCTACGTTGCAGTGGCAGTTCATGGATCGCAACAAAAGTTTGTTGTATGGAACAATCCATCTGTTGTCAATCTGTTGATCGATCCGAGAGCCTCCTATCCTCATGCTAATGTTACTTACCTGTCCACCATTATCCGGGCTGCTCCTCCTGTACAATGGGTAGCTATCAGCACCTAGTTGGGTTTCAGCAATATATTGCTTGGGGTACTTTTTGCTACATCAACTATCCTGCATGCAAGGGGAATTGGGATTGATGCAACCGCAGGGTCCATGCACCATGTTGAACATAACGATTTGATGCAGTTCGGGATCTACAGAAGGGTCTGGGATTTCTGCACAAATTACGTCATCTATCTTATCAGGAGTAATCCTATGATCAGCAGATAACCACAACAACAAATGACAGTGTGGTAAACCACGCTTTTTCCATTCAATTGAATAGAGCCAAGCCTGTGCTTTACCAAAGACCATTTCTGATTTGAGCATTTCTAATAACTTTTGAACTTTAAGCCTAAAAACACGGGCCACTATGTCTGGACGGTCCTGAGGATCCTGACCAGGCAGCAAACTATCTTTGATTTCTGGCCAGTTGGGATTTGTTGTGGTGGTTATAAACAAATCAGGGTGCCCATACTTCCTAACGTAAGACATGGCATCTTGCTGACGCTCATGCATGTAGCGGGGCCCTCCTGTGAAAGTAGATGGAAGGATGATCCTCCGACCTACGTTGTTAGGGTCCCCATCCCCATCCAAGATCGCATCCCGCAAGTCTTGGTAGCAATCAGCTCTAAGTGCTGTTTGCTCGCGCCTTAGAAACTGCAATCGTTCAGTCTCGATTTTGCAGTAGGCATCAACCAAGTATTGCTGGAAAAGCCGTTTAGCTCGCAATAACACAGACACATTTTGCCTAACCATTATGTGGTAGCAGTAATAGACCATGGCCATTAGTTTTCTACCATTTTGTAGTTTTAAGTTAACATCCCTATAGCCATCAGTACCATGAGGGAAAAGCAGGGGGTACTGCAGTGGGTCATAGCTCCTATGTAGTTCCGAAATATGTTGTAAGCTACCATCCCTATATACTATGTCTTGATTGTTAGTGAGATCATTAGGCATTAGTACAGCAATGTCGTTACTAAGAGGTCTATTGTACCTCCTGGAGTGTTCACCTGAGGGCCTTTTGGTTTCATTAATAACAATTTTAACATTTGTGGGAATACCTTCCTGTTCAAAGATCTCCTTAGCCACTTTAAACATTTCCACATATTGGTTGTCTTCATGCAGCAATTGGTTAATGCCCCTAATGATGTCAGGCTTCAACCCATTTACTATTGCAGTCCTAGTGGCTATTTCCGACTCCTCATCACCAATGAAATATATCTGCGCAAATTTAGGAGACTCACCTTCTGAGGGAAGAATGCTACCAATAAGGTGGTAGACCTGACCCTGTATTCTAAAGGATGGGTTGAAGCCAGTCATAGAGACCTCATTACATCCAAAGCTGGTCATTTGAAATACTGAGTTATATTTGCGTATGTTGGCTAAAAAGTGTTTACCATTACTATCTATACCCTCATACAGGTGTTGTAGAAATGGTTGGACCTGTGGAAATTCATCTAATTGGACATTGCCTTTTGAACAGCAAAGTGAATCAGTTTCCTTTTCAAATTTTAAGGCACCACAGTTTGAACATCGTAAACTAACTGTACCTATATCTGTGGTGTTGTAGAAATTGTCAGGCTGGTAATGTAGAGCCCTAAAGCTAGCTTGTCTACTACTACGCACCTGCTGTCTATGCGTGTTGTTTATGTGCTGCCCGTGCGCTTGGTAGTCAGGATCAGATCTTGCTTCTCTGTGATGCAGAAGATCCCGTTGCTGCTCTTCCAGTCTTTGAACAGGATTCTCTCGAGCCACTCTGTGAGCTATTATGTCACTATAGATAATATACTATTACACATAATTTACTATTACCCATGGTGTTACATTCCTGTTCTTCGTGTCTCCATTCTGGATCCTCTTGACGAATTAGTCGGTGAGCTGCTGTATTACGTTGTTGTTCTTCGTGTCTCCTTTGTGGATTCTCTTGACGAATTCGGCGATGAGCTGCTGTATCGCATTGTTATTCCTGTTCCCTTCTTTCTGGATTATCCACACGAAGTCGTCGTCTAGCGGCTGCATTGCGTTCCTGCTCCTTCTGGCCCTTAACGGGATCTTCTCTTTCGTTTCTCTTTCTCTTCTTAGCTTGAAGTGCACTATGTGCTGCAGTTACGCGTTTCAACTCCGGCATTTCCAAAAAGTGATAGATCACGTGGAAATCAATTCAAATATGCTACCATGGCAGCGTGACGTCAATCATGTGGAATTCGTTGGACACGCCCACTTATCGAGTCAAAACGTTTACTGCCTGCTGCTGCTGCTGCTGCTGCTGCTGCTGCTGCTGCTGCTGCTGCTGCTGCTGCTGCTGCTGCTGCTGCTGCTGCTGCTGCTGCTGCTGCTGCTGCTGCTGCTGCTGCTGCTGCTGCTGCTGCTGCTGCTGCTGCTGCTGCTGCTGCTGCTGCTGCTGCTGCTGCTGCTGCTGCTGCTGCTGCTGCTGCTGCTGCTGCTGCTGCTGCTGCTGCTGCTGCTGCTGCTGCTGCTGCTGCTGCTGCTGCTGCTGCTGCTGCTGCTGCTGCTGCTGCTGCTGCTGCTGCTGCTGCTGCTGCTGCTGCTGCTGCTGCTGCTGCTGCTGCTGCTGCTGCTGCTGCTTTTCAGCTTTATATATAGTATATATATATAAGTATATAAGTATAAGAAGATTAGCTGGTGAATGTTCTATTAGGTTATTTTACTAAAACCCGACTGCATTAATAGAGTGTTTGACTGCTCTGTTTAGAGAGTATCAATATAGTTAAAGTGGTGTGCCTTCCCCAGTTCCTATATAGAGATTTGTATCAAGCTAAGTAGAAGTAGCTAAATTTAATATTTTACCTTATTCTGGCAAATGCCCTATCCTGGATCTTGTACTTTTCAAATCTGAAACCGTTAGAGCCAATTAAGACCACAGCCAAATGTCATTAACAACTCCCTAGCAACTACAATTGCCAAATATGTGTGTGTGCATGTACGCACTTGTATTCTACCCAACATACATTATTTTTATCACTGCATGCATGCCCATGCACTCTAGCTTTATGGGCCACAGTGATACTACGACACTAGCCATATTTAATACAAAAACCATATAGCTATATGCATAAACACTTATAAAATTATGGCCACAGGTTTAAGTTTGTATGTGACTGCATGTATGATGGCATAGTGCATTTAAAATACATATTCCCCTGCAAATTAAAAACATCAATTAGGAAATCATGCATGCACTTACAAAAGAGGCTGAGCTGAAGCCATTGGTAGCTAAAGACCAGCCGCTAGCTATCCATATTACCAGGGCAGCAAAGATACAAACATCTATAGCTTCATGATATATAATTGTATAGCTACTACATAACAGATATATCGGTATAAAATAAACACACAAACATACTGATGAGTATAACACATCTAGCCATATAGGGGTTTTACACTACCATAACTATATAAAAATTATAGCTATATGAATCATCCATGCAGTGTTTTTCATGGATAAAACCCCATGCATGAAAATTCATGGGGTGACTTGTCCATGAAACCTTAATTAATGACTGGGGTGACTTGTCCATGGAGCGATATTTCATGATAGCTATAGCTATATACATGCAAAATACCATGAAATTACTGATGCCAATTTCGCGAGTTATTTCATGCATGGAGTTTTAACAGCTATACCTATAGCATTTTCATTTTACTATATACGAGATCATGCAGTTATTGTGTAGCTAGCTAGCTATATTCCAGTGGGATAAATTTTTGCAAATTTCATCAGAAAAGTTTATAGCTAATCATGCATGGCTACTTAGTAAACAAAGTGTACTGTATGTATTCTTGAGTAAATCCTAAAAATCCTATTTTAAGAATTTCACATGCAGAAAGTTCATAGCTACCATGCACAAAAAAATTTGCTATATATATTATCATATGGTAGCTATATATCTGCATGCATGTCTTGCTGTATAGCTAGTCCAGGGGTTCATGAAAGTCATGAAGTATAAGTTAGGATACATTAAATTACTTTGGGTATACAGTGTAGCTAAATTTGGTATATAGGCTATATATATATATAGCTATAGTATATATAATATATATATACATGCATATGATAATAGCTATAGCTATACACACATGCATAGCTACATATGCATGCGTGACTGCACATGCAGCTAATTTGAAGTAAACAAACTTTCAATGCCAATAAAGTACCCAACCTTAACATCAATCATCCTAAAATTTCCCTCAGTTAATCTATATACTTGGTCTGTGACTCTGTGTGTGATAATTGAAGCCATATTCTGTTATGCTATATGCATTCAATACTGAAGTTCCCTGTTTGTACAGTTGCACGTGCACAAGTTCTGTTATGTTTACTGACTGGTAAACCTATACAGCTATATAGTTACAACATGCATGTGTACGAAGCTATAAAGTCAAACAAATATAGCTATATAGTTTCTGCTCCTGCTATAGCTATGGTTAGCTAGCTATAGCTATATTACCTGATCACTTTTACTATATTAATAGCTTTTCAGATTATCTGATCTACAAATATAGCTAGCTAGCTATATGTACAAAAGCCTGCATGGTCACAGATGTATTTTTGAGAGACGGCTGTGTGGACCAGAAATACATGATGAATTACCATGCATGCATATATACATACAGTACTCATAATCAGCATGTAGCTACGTAGCTAGCTATGACATATTGATGTACTGTATATCCTATATTGCATTGGGTGTTAAAAATTAATTATGAAGTTTTTCACAATCCGCATAGTAAACACAATCCCGCCCATGCATAGTCACGCGAGAGTCACATGTAAACACAAACAACTTAACTGCATGATGTATATAGTCATGATCTAGCTATATGATATAACTGCATGATGAAGCTGATCAAAAATAATGATTGCTGAAGCTGGTGATGATAAGCGGATTTGTAAACTACTCTGAGATCAGTGATGGTGTTATGAAGTTGAATTGAACTTGAACACTTCAGTTACACTTAGCTAATTGTATATAGCTATAGTATTAGCTATAGCTATAGCTACGTATACTATATAGCTATATAGCTAGTGGCGTCATAGCCGACCCCCGCCTTCCAGTTAAAAAGAGTCTCGAAGAAATCCTACGACCTTTAACACGTGACATCACGTGATCATGCGACTTCGTCTATTTACTTTTATGGTGCATAAGGTGCTTTATTCTAACCTTGGAAGGATAGCGGCTAGCTAGAATTATATGCTTGTAAGTATATTTACAGTATCGTTTCTATTATATTCATTCATTACATGTGCGATATTAATAGTAGCATCAATACAAAAGCAATTATAGATTGTGAGTGCTACACCCGGTGCTACAATATATTATTTATTTGTTATAAAGGGGTAACCAAGAGCTTTTCATTACGATACTGTACATCAACCCATGCTGCAAGTATTGGCAGTGGTTAACAACATAGAATGGAACATCCAATTCATAATGGCTCCACTCCTATATAACTGAGATAATATATATGGAAACACAATTAATATTGTTTGATAACTAAGTGATCAGCCGGTGTAAAATTCAGTGTATTGGTCTAATAAAAATTATATGGATTTCATATAATTGCATGGGAAACCAAAACATAATTATACAGCAAGTATAGTTAGAGAACTCAGTGAGTATGTATATAATCATTGTATAACTTGCATAATGACACTGGTCAAGAAGTGCTATGTTGACTTGCGTTTCCATACAAATTTATGGTTACCCTGTATGCCCACTTATTTATACACTGTATCTAGGGCTCAAAAACGAATAGTGGTTTTCGTATTCAAATATTCTGTAATGACCACTAACCGGGAAAAACTTATTAAGTTATGAAATAGAATGTATTTATGTATGATCAAGCATTGTAAAAGCCATTTCTTACATGTTGTACACACCGGAGAGACAATAGTGTCATTACACTTACTTTGCAATGAATATTCGAATACCTAAAATTGTATTCGAATATTATCAAATACGAATATTTGCCGAACAGTCGAATATTTGTTTAAGCCTTAACTGTATCTTTGTATCAGGGGCATAACCAGGATTTTTTGGAGGGTAAAGTGAAAGTAAAATGGGTCTAGAAGCTGTCCCAGATGTTGATGAATCATGCACATTCAAAAATGAATGCTTTAATAGAGTGTTTGACTGCTACATTACATAAAAGAACAATTAGTACAGACGTAGTCGGAATGAAAACTATCAGGATTGAGGTGTACTCGAGAACTGTCAGCTGTAAATGTACAACATAAACAATATCAATGCTGAAAGTATGTAGTTGATGTGGCAAATGTTTCAAAGTTCGATTCTTGAACCAGTTTTCATCTGTACAAGCAATATCATACAGAAAATCATCACAGTCCCATATGTAGTATGTAGTTGTGGGATTGTACATACCCATGTAGTGTATGATTATGTACGCATAATTAGATTTTATCATGTGATCCTGTATGTACCACTGTCCACACCATACTCTTGCATGTGTCTTCGACAAAATTTACTGACAAGTGTTCACACGCGGATGACAACACTTTAAAGTGGCAGATGCTCAGACAGGCCTGATGCTGAGGAGACCTCGGGAGCGCCATTCGCATTCAGAAACCCCTCCCTATATACGTATACATACCTATGCATCAAGTATTAACAAATGGACAATAGTTACCGGTACATTTTGATTCATGTAATCAATTCATTTAAGAAAGTACACACATAAATTAAGGTCATAGTGATTTCATTCACTGCTTTGTGTCAATGCCTGTGAGGCGGTGTCCGTACATTAGAATGTTCCGATCATAGTCCACTGCAAGTGCCTCAGCATTATAGGAGTACAACTAGTGGAACAATTGGAACAATAATGATTCAATGCTCCTACATTCGTCATACTTGTATCCTGATCAGTCCATTTGATTAACCCTTCAGTCAGTGGCGTAGCTAGGCTTGTTCCGTTGGATGGGCATCTGACTGCTTTAATAGAGTGTTTGACTGTTCTATTAGAGTATATCGATCTGATTTCTGTGGACATGACCTATTCCACTCAGAGTTGGACGGGCACGTGCCCGCCCAGGCCCACCCTTTGCTACGCCACTGCCGGGCTTTAGTTATAACAAACAACATTGCAATGTAGCTTAGCACTCAATCTTATCTACGTACGTAAATAACACAATGTAATACTAGCTTTCAGGTGGGTAGGTGCTTGTGCACTGCAGCTATCCACTACCACTGATAAGCTATAACCTATGCTACCATTAATATCATGTCACACACCTGATGAATGAATATAATATTAGATATTTACAAGCACATAATGACAAGTAGCTAGCTAGCCGTTATCCTTCTAATAATACAGGTTAGCAGGATCATAAAAAACCACCTTGCGCACCAATTCTGAGCATAAGAGAGTAAATAGAGTCACGTGATGTCACGTGTTAGAGGTCAAAGGTCGTAGGATTTCTGCGCATAACGAGACTCGTTAAAAAAATAGTGAAAGTGTTGTATTCCTATAAGAAGGGTCGGCTACTCCCCTTGGCTATACGCCCAGACTAATGTAAATGTGTAGGCCGGTCAAATACCATACTCACCTGCATGAACTTTTTCGAGCTTCAGTTTAATCAATTGCTAGCTAGTCATCATGGTCAGAAAACTCTTTTACGTAATTAAATCATATAATTATAACTTGTAACTTAAATACTTTCCTGTGAAAAATCAGTTTATCTGTCTGGCCCAGTCACTAAATCATAATCACTAAAGTATGCGAACAATATCCGATAATATCCTGTTCATGGACCCCATCAGTCAAGGATAAAATGACAGGACTGTAAAATGGGGAATAGAAAGGCTAACGGATCACGTTATAATTTGAAGAGTAGAGGACTATCTATGGGTTCGCAGTACGAGGGATATTATCTGATAAACTGGACTCTTGCGCGTACATTTATGGTGTGGAATGTCCGGGAATGTCATATTGACCTACTTATTGGCACACTTTATCCCTCTGTTGGCGATCCTTAACCAGGAGAGCATGCGCAACTTTCGCAACAGTTTCGTTTTCCACATTATCATAGTATATTCACTTTTGGTTTGGTCGGTGTTCTCACTAGTTATGTTTCGGCTTGGAGTGCTATACCTCATACTCATAGATACAGCGTTTGTTTTCACAGTATTTATATGGACAGGACTACCACAAAAAATTCTCTCAAGATATATTATACTGCAAGATGATGGAGATGACTGCATAACTCCCATTGGCAGACCCATATATCGTATAGATACCACACAAAAGCATTACCCAAGAATACGTCTTCCAACTCAAGGTTCCGTCTTCACTGGCAAAAAATTATTTCCTCAATTTGATGAATGGCTACATTTGCATACAGATAAAAATATAGATGTTCCTGATGTTGAAGAAGTGCCAGGAAATCACTGCATTTGTAGTTTTGTAATGAAGTTACATCCACCAGATCCAATTCATTCGTTTGTGGTATACTTTTGTGACCGTAGAGAGGATGATGCATTCTATGAATTGTGCTCTGCATTTGATATACCTGAAAATGTTCGTGTGAAAATAGCAGCAAACAATTCTTCGATGTTAATACGATGTTTTGACGCTCTTCACAGAGTATATCATCGTGACAAAGAGCTAACATTGGTCATGATAAAAGCAAAGTTGAGTGAGTACAGTGATGAGTTGCAACAAGTTATTAGTGATCATCATGGGGATGAATAATTGTCTGTATAGCTGACTATACTACAACATGCATTACTAAATAAACTGTAATATGTCACACTCCAAGTAGAGCTATACATACACAACTTGACTCCATGTGCTTAACATGTATGTGTTTCTGACAATTATATAGCTACTATGTGTATGCTGCTGATGATAGGCCTGTTTTAGTGTGTTGTCATTTAATATTATAGAAATTTATCTGAAGTTTTATTGGTGCATACTTGCATATAGTCTGGCGTTGCCGACCCTTTTACACCGCTCGCTTTTTTGATTACTTGCATGGCGGCGCTCGTTCTTTACTTTTATATTCCATGTTCCAATGAAGTGGCATGCTAAGAGGGTGTGTACACTGTTAAAACTGTGGTATGGAATCCATACTAACATGGTATGTATTTCATACCAAATCCTGTCATACCGACTCATATCACTGGTATAAAATATTTTGGTATGCAGTACATACCTTTTGTGGGTGACAGGGTATGCATGTTATACCAATTTAATAAACGCCTAAGAAAATATATCAGTAAGCGTATATTTAGGATAAGCGCCGCAATAAGTTTTCTACCTAACAGTGTGTTAAACAATTCCACAAGTTTTGTGTTTGTTTCTGAGGCTTAGACCACTGAAAGCAAGGCTATTAACATGAGGGGGGTGTTGTTTGTAGCTAAATATCGAGCGCCTCGTAGTTATGTTATAATCCTACGGCATACATTAGTTACGTACTAACCGAATGTAGCACATGTTTTACTAGGCGACTATTGTGCAATGTCACTTAATACACGACGAATTTATTAATAGCGTGCCTTAAATAGAAAAAGCGTACGCATAGTAACGCAGCTTAGCAACGATGACGCAAAACGTTAATTACCATGGTAATTCCCTTGAAAAGAATCGTGTTCTACTCTTACCTCGACTGTTATAAAGACGTGAGTACAGTAAAAACATGCGTTACTATGCTTCATAATGCGGAATTTTCCCTCTAGCCTACTCTACCAGCGAAATTTAAAACGGTTTAGTCACCAGTATTAAATCTTATGCCATATTCACTGATGTGCAGCGGAAAGAAAGGCAGTTACAACCCGTTTTTGTTCAGCAAAGGTTAACAACTCTGAACAGGTAAAGTTGAATTTGGTGATACCTTAGTCTTGTATCATTCACTGATGAGCAGTAAAACAAATGCAGTTACAACCTGTTGCAAGTGTTTTTGCTGAGTTAACAAGTCGGGACTATGCAACAATAATGGTGTGACTACTTGATGTGTAGCATCAGTTGGCCAAGGACTTGAAAGCTGAAAGTAAAGAGTTATCATGCTTTTCATGATTAAATATGCTGTTACAGGGCTGAGTTGCTACCGAGATGAGTTTGCTATATACCAAATTGAGCTATCATAGCCAGCAAATTTGACCGGTATGTTATCATATTTCATATTCTGTATGCTATAAGTGATTATTAAATTTATAGCAAATTGCTATGGAGCAAGTGAGGGACTAGCTAATGACATATGCAGAAACAACACTTCATGGACTCCACCTAAAACTAGCAAAGGTAAATACGTAGGTTGCAATTGTATGGTTAATGTCTTACAGATTTTTTATAATTTTCATAGAGACAGCATCCTGTTATGTAGTACAGGTATGTTTAATTCTCATGCTTTTTGTTGGTAGTCCAGCGAATTCTCATGTCTCCCCTTAGGCCTCTGCAGTGCCCCATGGACCTCTACAAAGCTCCTGCGCCCTGTAATGGCCCACTTGCGTTTCCAGAAGCTAAGAAACATCATATTATCTTGACAATATACTGATCATGCTTCAGGCCAAGGAGTCTGCTATAGGAGGTAGGAAAGACATCCAACTTGTTGGAGGCGCTGCATGGGATTCACAATAAACCATCCAAAATCACAGGTAACATATTTGCACCAGATACAGTTCCTAGTGTTGTTTTCTCAACAGATAATCAACCACCATTCTCGACTGGCTCCGATTGTATAGGATATACGTGCATACAGATACAGGTATTTTTGTTATGCTTTGGATGTGCATGTTGGTAATGCCACTATATCCTTTGCAGGACATATTCTTCCATCTTTAATTACAACTGACTGCTGTAAAAAACAGAAATAAACAATGTGTATTGCATTTTATTTACAAATTGATCAAATCATTAATAATTAATGTAAATACTATTTAAATATTAAATAAAAAATTAAATATGCATATCATACTTAAATTGGGTATGTAATCCATACTTTTCATGTGGTGGTATGTAGTGCATGCCCAAAATTGGTATGCTCAGTATGAGTCGGGAAATCACACCCTTTTGGTATGGAATTCATACTTTTGTTTTAACAGTGTAAACAGAAAATAATAATCTTGGCTTATATTTTCATATTCAAGACTGGGTTAGCTAGTGAATGTTCTATTAGGTTACTTTACTAAAACCTGACTGCATTAATAGAGTGTTTGACTGGTCTATTAGAGAGTATCAATATAATTATTTCAATATATTTTGAAGTTGAAGTGGTGTGCCTCCCCATGTTCCCACTCCTATATGCTTCTTGTATTAGGTCAAGTAGCTAAGTCTTGTTATTGTACTGATAGCAATCTTAATGTATTGTAGTGCAATTGTACTATAATGTTCATGCAGTTGTGGGGGGAGGGGGGCAAATGCCCTATCCTGGATCTTGCACACCTTCCAAATCTGAAGTAACTGAAACCATTAGAATCAAGACCACAGGTTTGCCAAATGTCATTAATAACTCTCATTTATATCCCTAGCAACTACTTCAATTGCCAAAATGTGTGTGTGTGTATGTGTATGTGTGTGCACTTGTATAGCTACTGCCCAACCATGACATACATTTTATTACTGCCCATGCACTCTAGCTTTATGGGGCGCAGTGATACTACAGCACTATAGCCGGCCATATTTAATACATAAATTACAGAGACCATATAACTATAGCTAAAACATACACTTATATACAAATAACTAATGGCCACAAATTTAAGATTGTATGTGACTACATGCATGTGTGGCATAGTGCATTTAATACATATTCCCCTCATGATCTTGCAAATTTAAAACATCACATTGTATATAGTATAAAATAATAAAAATAAAAAAGTAGTTAATCAATGAAATTAACATGCAATGAAATTAACATCGATATCTGTAAGGTTAATTTAGCTATACAGCCTTATGCTATAAGGTGAAATATATGTTAGAAAATCATTTACAAAAGATGCGGCTGAACTGAAGCCCCTTGTCTGCAAAACATAATCACCGCATGCATATACCATTAAGTATATAGCTATAAAGACCATCATGTAGCTTGCATGCTATATCCATGCACGTTAGCTAGCTACCAGGGCAACAAGGCTCTAAACATCTATACTAATATAGCTACATGATAATTGTAGCTACCTGTATATATGTGGTGTAGCTAGCTATCTATAGGTTACCATGGAGTCCATGGCCCATCTTAAATTTTAAGACTCTTTGCAATAGAAAATCACTTGAGTGCCCCCCAGGCCCCCCTAACTAGCTATCAGTATATTAATAGCTCTATGAATCATTCACGAAGTTCCGTATACAACTATTTAACTAATATATAAATAAACAACTTGATTACTATTGGACTTGCACTCTTTTAGCTATAGAGTTTTGCAATTATTATTATTATTAATTAGCTATTAAGTTAATTCATATGTTTTTCATGCCATGAAAACTCGAAAACTGATTCATGGGATGACTTGTCCATGAAAATACCTAACCCGTGCATGAGCTGACTATGCCATGAAACCTTATAGGTATTTCATGGGTATTTCATGGTATCCATGCAAAATACCATATGAAACTTGACTACTATGATGCCAATTTCAAGGGTTATTTCATGGGATTTTAACAGCTAGCTATACAGCTTCATTGTTAATTGATAATAGTGTTGTAAATATTTTACTACAAGATCAGTTACCATGTAGCTAGCTAAATTCCAGTGGAATGAATTTTTGTAATTTTCAATTGGATACATTGAATTAGCTAGCTACTTTGGGTGTAAATTAGGCCGGGTAGGCTGATTCTATATGCATATAATATAGCTACATGGCTATATGACTGCACAGCTAATTTCAAGTAAGCAAACTTTAAATGCCAAGTAGCTACCCATGCAAGCTTAACATCAATCATCCTAAAATTTCCCTCAGTTGGTCTGTACTTCATGGTCTGTGACTCTGTGTGTGATAATTGAAGCCATATATATTCTGTTATGCTATATGCATTTAATACATATACAGTTGCATGTACACAATTTCTGTTAGCTATGTTTAGCTACTGACTGCATGGTATACCTATATAGTTACAACATATGTAGCTACAAAGCTAAAAGTAAGTTTCTGCTCCAGGCCTGCTAGCTAGCTACCTACCTGATCAGAGTCACTTTCACCAAATAACTACTGCATGAGCTAGCTAGCAAACTATAACAAAAGCTTGCATGTTCATGCACCGGTGAGAGACAACTGCATGAACCAGAAATATACATGATGGTTTACCATGCATGTACATGCAGTACTGTATATGGCTATGACATATTGATATAGCTATCCTGGCCTATTGGGTGTTAAAAATTAATAGTTATAATCATATTATTGCAGAATATGATCATGAGGGTTTTTAATGTGCAATCCCATGCATATAGTCATGGTATAGTCACATGTAAACATAAACAACTACAGATGTTTATGTTTATGATTCCTATAGCACTTCATGCATAGCTGTGTGGCTAAGTTCATGTATTCAACGATTAACCACCAATTAACCCTATGGTAAGCAATGTTATTAAAACTTTCACAGCAATAGTTTTTTTTAAAGAAATGGCTATCTCTTCTCTAAAAGTATAATCATGACTCATGCACATGTAGTGACAAATTTATGATTAGCTATATTATTATAAATAATTAGCTACGTATAAACCCAACTGAGTATGACTAGTCACATGTAAACATAAACATCATGATCTAGCTATATAGGTGTTTATATGTTTATGATTCCTATAGCTAGCACTTCATATTGCTCGCTCTGCATGTGGCTAAGTTCATGTATTCAATGATTAACCACCAATTAGCATGGTAAACATTGTTAACTATTACATCAACAAATTAAAACTTTCACTGCAGCAATAGTTTTTCAAAAAATGGCTACATAACTATAGCTACACTCTTAAGTAATCATGACTCAAGCACACTACAGTGACAAAATTATGATTTTAGCTGTTTTATTATAATTTTAGCTACGTATAAATATATATGCACTAGTCGAAGTTCGCACAGTATTAATAAAAACACAGACACACAGAATACAAAGCTATTGTACAGGTAATCACAAAATAATGGTCCCTAAACGCCAACGCATTTAATTAACAAAGAGTGACCAAACCCATCACCAAAACAGATACACACACACACACACACACACACACACACACACACACACACACACACACACACACACACATACACACACGCACACACTGGCATGCAAGCATGCACACATGCACGCACACACACACACATTATTTTTATATTAAATTATTGTCCAAGACTGCTCCATCAAAGTCGCTCCCTAGCTAAAAAAATAATAAAATTGCATCACCCTTTTAGAACATACAACAAGCTTCAGTTTAAAGAACTCGCGGATGACCTATATTCCATTACAAATTTCTAGTAAATGGCAACCAAAATTAGAAAAAACATTTTAATTACTTTTGTGGTACAGAGTATTTAAAGCTAGACATTTCAACAACAGTAAGTAAGAACAAACTATCAAAGAAAGTTACATAGCTATACTTTTATTAACAGAATCATCAAGCAGCTAGCTAGCTATAGTGCTAAGCTATAGCTATGTCCATACATATAGCTAACTGTCACAAAAACATGGAGGTGCAGTAGTTACTAGTTAGTTCTGCACCACTGACTAGATATCATTTCAATTAAAAAAGGGAAAACTTTTCATAATTTTATTGGCTTTACTATACATAGATACCTTACTAGTTCAGCCCCCATATAGCTAGCTACTTAGCTACAGTACCAGCTGCATGCATGTAATAATCACAGATGATATATGCATGCATGCATGCATGCATGCATGCAATGTGGTATGCTGCTGCTGCTATAAAAGGTTGATTTGTAGCTAAAAGACAGTATAATTATAGAGGGCCAATCATGGACACAGTGATCTCAAATTCAGATGTCTCACTAAGCTCTTCAGCCTCTTCTGCTGAAGATTATGATAGCATATCTTTATCAGAAAGTAGTAATTCAGATGCAGTAGTAATTGAGAATGCGGCTGCCATAAATGAGAAGATTGATATTGATGAGTTAAAGGAGTTGCATGATTTGCTTATAAAAATGTTAAAGAACTTGAAAATGGATGAATTTGTCAAGTTTCTTAAAGCAAAGAAACGTACAGTTGACCGGAGTTATAGAAAACAAAATGCTGCTGTGTCTACCTTTTCAGGAGTTTCTGCAGTAGGAGGAGTGATCATGATAGCTGGAGGTTGTTCTGCTATAGCCACCCTTGGAGCATCACTTAGCCTTGTGTTAGCTGGCGGGGTAATAGTGGGAGTAGGAACATTTGGTACAGTCACAGCTCAAATAGCTGGTAAAATTCGTCGCAGGTTGATCATACGACGATGCAAGAAAGAGTTAAAGAACAAAGAATCACACACAAATGAAATTGGCAAAGTATTTGAGCAGTTCTGTAACAAGTGTAAAGTTGTTTGTGAGACTCTTGAAGAACTTGAATTAAGTATAGAAAACCTGAAAGAACTGGACCCGGTTATTTTTAAATTTGCTTTGATTGGATGGTTCAGCACACCAAAAGTAGCTGCTGCAGTTGGCACGTCTGCAGCTGGTGCCCATGTGACCACAGCAGCACATGCTAGCCACTTTGTTCATTTGAGATTTCTAGGAAAAGCAATTATTCCAGCCTTTAAAGTAACTGAAGCAGTCCTTGGAGTTGGAATGGCAATTAGTGGCATTGGAATTGTCCTTGATGTAATAGTGGGTGGAAAAGCATTGTATGATGTTGTAAAAGGAACTGAGTGTTCTGAATCCAAAAGCATATCAGAGGCCATCAGTAAAGCTGAAAAGCATGCAGAGACTATCAACAAATACTTACAGCTACTTGAGCACAATGCTGCAGAGTTACTTACAAAGGTCATTGAATCAACAAAAAGTACAAAACAACAACTCAAAGACAAAACCGATACTATCAAACAACTAAGAGAAACTGAAGATCAAAACAGAGCAGAGATTGAGCGATTGAGGATGGGTGATGATGAAAAAACAGCAGAGATTGAGCGACTGAAGATGAAGCTATTGAATGCTCAACAACGTACTAAATAAACTGCCACATTTTGCTAATGTTAGCCATAAAAAGCAATGCATCCATGCAATATACATGCATGCATTGGTATAATTTGCTGTAATGCTAATATAATTTATACTATTGTAGTTGTACATTGATTATGCATTGCTACTTAACATTATTTGGGTGGTATGCATTGTTACTACATAACATGCATCATTTGGGTGGATTGCCTGTAGCCGCTATACTTCTTGTTCTTACTTCTCCTTGGTTTTCTCAAATGAGAGGTGAGGCACTTGATAATTTATCCATCTTTCTCAATTTTTGTAGTCATGTTTTACCCAGTGGGGCTCTCACAGACCCCATGTTACAATGACAGCTACTTACAACTTCAGATTTCTCTGGCTCATGATGGATCACCTGCAGGAGTCAATTCCTATAACAAAAGTGCAGAGTGAGCACTTGAAGAAGAGGTCGCATGTGATTACTTACAACCAGTTTCAGGCATGCGCAGCTTCTCTCATTGTCTTGATCATAGCTTTGATTCCATTACTGAAGTTTTGAGTATTCTGTGCAAAGTTAGCTTTATGTTTCTGGTCCAGCTAACTATAGCTAGCTATAGTTATATCCTTTCAGTAAAAATTAACCATGCCAGCACAGTGTGCACATGCGTTAAAACCTGTATAATAGGAAATTACTTGTAAAAGAGGCTGAACTGAAACCCCCTTGTCTGCAAAATATAATCACTGCATGCACCACTTAGTAAAGACCATCATGTGTAACATAAAAAGATGTAAACATCTATAGCTGCATGATGTTATAATATACACCTATAGATAATCTTATAATAGCTAATTACATGTGGTGTAGTGTGTAGCTATGTTACCATGGAGTGAGTAAACATAACAAGAGACATGCTTATAAGCTACTTAAAAATAAATAGCCCTGGAAATTTTAATTAGCAACAGAGTGACTTCTATGAAAATAACATGTTATGGCTTCCATAATAATAATTACCACACACAGACCAAATCTATATAGGCATCAGTTATGATACACAAAGTAATTAACTGAGGGAAATTTTAAGAATTAACTTACCATTAATTTTTTATCACAGTCATGAAGTATACTACTACTCAAAGTAATGAAGTTATAAGATGCATAGCTACAGTTCAAATCACCATGAGTATATGATTTTCATAAACTAGCTATACTGCAAATTGACCCCTTTGCATATACACATGGACAGATAACTGATCTTATAGGCTGTATATAATATTATGGAGTAGGCACAAGACTCCATATGGCTTGCATATGTGTCCCTGAATAATGGGCAGAGGATGATGCAACAATAAATTTTCAACATGCTGTGCATATAGTCACATCATGCAGATGAAGAGTTACTAATGGCATATGGGATACAATCCTGTATTTCATGTTGTATTTTTAACTATCCGTGTATTTTGGGTATCATTTAAGCATGCTAGCGGCCAGAAGGTTTGATGTTGTTGAATTGCTTTTCCCTGCATTATTGATCTTAGCATACTGTATAATTTTGGGCTGCCACTCCTCCCACTTTAAGCCAAAACGTATTTCAGGATCTTGATCCATCTTCGTTAGGCTTTTAAACTCCGAAATAAGCTGTCATTGATTTTTAGTACATTTATAATAGGCACATATTTAATGTATAAACTCACATTGGTATAACTTTCTAGTAGAGGAAATTCGGTAAGAATTTCCTTGACAATTGGGAAATCCTCTTGAATCCACTGTTGCCTTAGTGGAAGGGTTTCCTTCATTAAAAATTGTCCTGTCTTACTGGACCTTTCAGGTGGTTTCATATTCTTCATGGTAGTTTTGTTCCGTTCGTATATGGATTTATCTTGATCATTATAGCTAGATGTTGATGGTATCTTTATGTTGTGATGATCATTGCTTGTTTTCGGTCGCTTGGGTGGTTTAGATTTGATTTCCAGACCCATTGATTGAAGCTTAGGTCTTCTTCTGATGTTATAGAAGCGAATCCTCAGTTTATTGGACCAACTTTCCTTTAAATGATTATATTACTAACTACAGTGCTAACTACTACAAATAATGCTTACAGATCCTGTTCCATCACAATCTTTAAGGTTTTTGTAAGTTTCTACAAGCCTTGCAGCAACAACGTTAAATTGCCTTGAGCTCGGGTATCGACAATGATTCAGCATATGTCTTACCACCTACATACAATTTTGTAAGCAATAATGTATGATTATATATTATGCATAGCTCAGTGGCGGATTTAGGGGGGGGCTAGGGGGGCTATAGCCCCCTCCCTCCTTGCAACCTCAAGGAACATTATAGACTCTATGTATTGATATAAAAATGCACTAAAACACATTAATTCTTGCATTAAGTGTCATTTTTACACTTTACAAAATAAAATAACCTAAACCCTCAGAGGGGTTGCACCCACCACACCCCTGGTTCAATTATACATGCACTTTATTAGCCCTTTTTAAAAAATCCATCAAATGCGCTCTAAATCCTTGATTTTGGTAGTTCAAAAACCAAATAGCCTATAGCTTCTGGGGGGCTGCGCCCCCCAGACCCTCTGCTTCAGAGATACACTTCTAGGTTTAGCCCCCTCCCTCAAAATATCCTAGATCCGCCCCTGTAGCTTGTAAGGTAGCCACCTACCTCCTGTGAAACATGGTTCTTTACAGAGTCTGTGATAATCCCATTTTTCAACTGTGTCATTACAGTGTCATTTCCAAAATATTTGGGTATCTCAAAATCATCTTCCCAACCTTCTAAGTAATCAGGTATGTCGGATGACGCAAATATCTCTTTCTGGTAAAGAAATGTTTACTCAATACTCAATACTCAATACAAATTTAAGTTAACCCACTTTGGCAACGGTTTGGCTTTCTTCAATTTCCATTGTAACCTTTAAAGGTAAATATAAACTCCTTACATGCATATGCATAATTTACACATGTTAGACTTACTGCGCACTCAGGTACATCATCACAAATAGGAAGTGAGCTGCTCATATTATTTGGTTCATTATCATGGTGTACGTGTACATCCTCAAATTGCTACATACATGTACATACAGTACAACAATGATATACCGTATACGGCAAAACTTTTGAGTGGGAAAACTTTTGTGGTTTTCACGGTGTTTTGCTCTACTGCGAATGTTTTACGATGAATAGGTTAGCTAGCAATAGACATTCTTATAAAAGAAGCTGCTACTGTGAAAGTTTTCCCGTGAATGTTCATTTTCTATTCCAACCACAAAAGTTTTCTTACTCAAAGTTTTGCCGTATACATTATTCATAAAAGTCATACCTACATATACTCACATAATGTCTTGTCATATTATCAGTCATTTGAAATAAGAAATTGACTATTATACGTATGACTCATATCATGGATGGATTTGAGGGGACTCAGGAGGAAATACCCATTAACCTACTTATTGGTCCCTACAACTACTCCATGCAGTATCCAATATACATGTAGCATAGTAATAACAGTACACTTAATATACTCTAATAGAACAGTCAACCATTCTATTCCTTTATGTTACTCTAATAGAGCACCAAAAGTGATGACTTTTAAACATATTTTTAAACAATTGTGAGAATGATGTATGAATATTAGAGCATATTGCGGAGATTTAAGGAAGTTCTGCAGGGTCAGAGGAAGCCACTAAGAGTTAGCGGGGTCACTTAGCTGAACTCAAGTGATTTTCTATTGAAAAATAGAATTCCTATGGAGAGTCTTAAAATTTAAGAGGAGCCAATAGCCTCCTACTTCTGCCACCTATGTCTGAATAGAATAATGCAAAGAATAAATACCTCAGCCCTACAATTCAGGCAAACCATGAGTGCATGCTTGTACGTATTATGCAAAACTACATTATGTATACTATATACCTCTTCAATGTATGTAGGATCATTTTCATGGGAAAGACTGATAGCAGAATCATCAGCTGTGCAGCAGGAGCCACTGTTAAGCTGTTAAAAACAAAAAAAATTATGTCTTTCTATATGCTTGTGAGATTTCAGCCTGTATTTATAATTTTTATTGGATTTCCAAAGTATTTTGATATTCTGGTCATCTTATGTTGTAAATCTTCACTCTAATCTTTAGATCTTTACGAATCGTGACAGAGATTAAATAAATTGCTGTTTGTAGCATGTGGCAGACTGGGCTGGGACCCTGGGAATTCCGTATATAAACCACTATAGCTACTTGTGACATACATACGTACATGATGACCATTGCACATGTCAGTACAATACAGAAGCGTAGAAACAGTGAAGCCCTGGCCATGGGCAGGGTCCTATTTTACAGCAGGGTTGAGTACAATAATTATTAGCCACCATTTATGTAATTACAATTGTGACCCCTACAACTTTCCATCTTCCTAATAAACTTACTGTACATTTGTATTAATTTTATACATACAGTAAATTAATGTGTTGGCTAACCACGTAATGTTTACCAGCACAATATTATGAGCAAATATCTGAGACATGCACCTGGCTAAAATTTACCAGCATTTTGATCATAGGAAACCTTTGCAATAATAAACATTCTATTTTGGCCTTTCAGTTCCAATTCCACAGCAAAGCAAGGATTCACAATACTCCAATGAAATTGATAGCAAATAATAATTAGCTGTATAGCCTAATCCACAGTCAAGTCCTGTCAATGAATTTACCCTCGAGCTCGAGTATACATGCTATGGTTAGCTGGTAGTTTTATATTAACCTCTTTTTCTTTTACCCAGCATGGCCAGCAGCCCTTCACATAAGATTAGTAAATAAAGAATGGACCGAATTTCTGGCTTCGTAATGGAAAACTCTAATAAAACATACACCACCTGAACACGACATAACTAGCATTATATTTTATTTCAGGAATTTCCCAAGATACGAATAGTAATAATAAAGTACCTCAGAATTGCTGTTCACGAAGTCTGAAGTTAGTGAAGTATGCTGGAAAAGCTTCAGCAATATTTTCCTATCTCCAAGGGCAGCTACGCCCAGCTCTTTCAGCTCGTCGTCTGTTAACATGGAGAGCACCGGTCCCCTAATTCTATTTGCACGAAAGAGCTCTATTACATCGTTCTCAAAGCCCTTTTCTTCAATATAACCGCAAACCTCTTCAACCGACCAAGTTTCCATCTCTGGTTTCTAAGCGTATAGCCGCTTGCGCGAAAATTCCCACTCGCGCCAACTCGTCCAATTGGTTACCGGCATAAGGTACCTTATACCCTTCAATTAAACCCAACGTTATCTCCATCAACATAAATAAACAACCAGTGAGTTAAAAATGTCGTTATAACATGTAGAATATACACATGAATCTTTATTCACAGAAAGCAAGCATGGAGTGTAAAATGTGTACAGCGTTCATGGCTCGGACAGAAGAACTTCTGTTGGAGCATGTATCCAAGGTCCATGCACATTCTGCTGATTTTCAAATGCCCTGCATAATGAGAGGATGTCAACGTACATATCACAACTACAGAGCCTTGAGGAGACATTTACGACAAACACATAATTTCTATACAAGAAAAACAAACTCAGCTACGGTACCTTCTTTGGGTGATGAAGAAAATCCCATCACCAGTATTGATGATTACAGTGACCTCCCTGACAGAGAAGTTGGACCACCAACTAAAAAGAAGCGAGCTGAGTGGATACTGAAAATTAAGGAGACAAACAAATTGACTCAAACATGTACGGAAAATATTCTACAAGATGTTACACACCTCTGTACTTCCATAATCCTTGACTTGACTTCTGTGGTAAAACAGCAGTTGGATATGCACAATGCCACACCTGAGCTTAGCCATGATATGATGAGTGCTCTTCAAAGTGATACCTACAACCAACCATTCAAGGGGTTAGAAACCCATTACAAGCAAATGCAATATTTAAGAGAAAGCTTTAATTTTGTGGTAAGACCTACTGTGTGGCAATACCAATTGGATAATACATGCATAGTAAGTATGGTATTAAATACTCACACAGTGTCACCCACCAAGGCGGTTACATACGTACTAGCCAATGCACTGACACATACTGTCATTGTGACAATGACATTATGTCACTGTCATTGTGACAATGACATTATGTCACTGTCATTATGTCATTGACATTATGTCACTGTCATTAACATTATGTCACTGTTATTATGTCATTGACACATACTGTCATGATACTTGGGGATACGTATTATAGGCAGCTGGACTAAAATTTTTACATTTTGTTAACCACTACTTTCAGGATGAAACAGTACAATTTTTGAATTTTGAAATTCTTGTAAATCCAAAGTATTCCATCTACGTATGTTTGTGTTGTATTAGGACCCAATTCAGATCAAACTAGGAAGTGATCAAATATGCAAGACAGTCAGAGGACAACAAAAGCTTGTTGATGTAACTGATTCTTTCACATACATTCCATTGTTGCCTTTGTTACAAGCAATGATTAAGAATGACAAAATATATCAAGAGGTATTAAAAGAATTGTGTGTGTGTAGTGTGTGTGTGTGTGTGTGTGTGTGTGTGTGTGTGTGTGTGTGCGTGTGCGTGTGATGTGTGCATGTGTGTTGTAGACAAATTCCCTAATCTGTAGTCTGTAACTATGAACACACACACATACACATTATGACATACACACGACAGACACACACACACAACACATACAAACACATGACCAGGGGTTGCTCTGGCAGATTGAGACTGGTAAGGTTTACTGGCCTAGGCTAACATAGCCAACCTGAGCAAAAATTGCAAGGGCTGGCTATGTCAGACTAGTGCTCACCATGGCATTATACTGCCCACACATGATAGCATAAACCCATGATAAAAAGAGCCTGTGAAACAATTAGAATACAGTGGTGTTTGTGCATGAAAGCATTAGAATAACAATGGCATCCAATGTTTCCAGGATGGAATGAATCATCACTTTGTATTGCAGAATATGTACGTAACTGTATTTACAATCACAAGATAAGCAATGACATAGTCACTTATCCAAAAGTGCACCTGCCAAAGCCAGACCAGCCGGATCGTCAGAACCGCCCCTGATGATATGCACACACAACATATGCATATGCACACACAACATACACATACGCACACATGACACAGTGACACACACACAAATATTACTAAACCTCACCTTAGATATGTGATGGCCATAGAAGAAGTGATGGAGTTGTGGAAGACTATATTGATTCGAATAGTTCCAAGTCTCATCCACTCTTTGGAGAGGATTTCAATGCAATCCAACTTCTCCTTTATTACGATGAAGTTGAACTGTGCAATGCTTTGGGATCTAGTAGGAAGAAACACAAATTAGGTTTGTAGTAACTGGTCACAGATACTAACAATTACACTTTCATTTAATAGGGTGTTTTTACTTCACACTTGGCAATTTAAAACCTTGTGTACGGTCTAGCCTAAAGGCTATTCAAATCCTTGCACTTGCTGAAATTCCCAAAATTTCTAAATATGGCATAGCAAAGATACTCCAGCCTATTGTTGAAGATATTGCCACGCTTGAGCAGGTATACTTTGAATTGATGTGTGTAGATATGTAATATCAGTACTTTTAAAGGGAGTGACATTTATAACCTATAAAGGTGAGACTAAACTAAGAGGAAGTCTAGTATCCCTATCAGCTGACAACCTTGGAAGCCACTTCATCGGCGGTTTTAAAGGTAGCTGCACAGCATCAAGACCTTGCCGCCACTGTACAGTAGAGTATGCAGATATGAAGAATCAAGTTAGTTCAGAAATAAGATAACAGCAGAAAAAGATAAACACAAAGTGCCTGCACTGTACTTCCCATACATAGTTCATACAGTTCGAAAGTATCCTTACAAAATATTAGGTTATTAACAGGGATCTATTTCTCCAAGGGGTCAGTTATGCAGCAAAATTGTCTACAAATTTTGAAATTTGAGTAAAATTTCTAATTTCCGACATCAAATTTCATATTTCTGAAATTTCATTATTTCTATTATAATAAGTGCACCTTTGAATTATGTCAGCACTCTGAGTCTGCATGGTATGTCTCAGTTTGTAAGAAGGGAGTAGCTACGTAAGTATATTCAAACATCACGATCTGTTAGTATTGCTTTACCATTTATGGGTTAAAGGTAAATGCTAATCATACAGCACCAGACAGAGTTGTCAAAGGCATCTATGAAATTTCAGTTCGTTACTGACTCCCCCCGCATTTCTCATAGATTCCTTGATTTGTTCTGGTTCTAAAAACAAATGCATAATTAATTGTGGCCATATGTGCTCATCCATAATTTATTACATTCAAGCAGGTCATTGGCAACCATCTAATTTGTGTAGAAAGGTTTGTTCGTCAATCATAATGATTGAGTAACAGCTGTAAAGTAATTTCTTACTGAAAAAACTATAGTCTCAACTTCAAACAAATGGGGTCTAGGGAATTTAGAAACCCTCAGACCAACAAACCGCTTATCCCTATGTTTGCTGTGTTTTAAAAAACATGTAATAAAGACCACTTAAAATCTTTTAGATGATGGAGT
Organism: Spongia lamella; assembly: GCA_963930835.1. Taxonomy (NCBI): domain Eukaryota; kingdom Metazoa; phylum Porifera; class Demospongiae; order Dictyoceratida; family Spongiidae; genus Spongia; species Spongia lamella. The sequence continues at coordinate 514,104 of OZ005752.1, read as the reverse complement.
CAAGTAGCTCTCTCCGCTCAGCAGATAATTATGATACAGTTTGTGATTTGTTAGAAGAAGGGACAGACACAGCACCATCTCTATCAAAAACATATGGAATTAACAACCGCAGCTTACTAAACAAACTTGAGTATTTTCATGTATGTAATTTCGGTCTTCCACCAGATGTGATGCATGATTTACTGGAAGGATATATCCCATACACCATGAAGCTCTTATTGAACCAAATCATTAACAAAGAAAAACTTTTTACTTTAGACTATCTAAACAATGTAATTCTCTACTTCAACTATGGAACAAATGATGCAAGAAACAAGCCAAATTGTTTGACCGCAAAAGAGCTTGTGTCTGAAAGTCATGGTTTGAATCAAAGTGGTATGTAATAATATGCACTAGTTTTTAAACCACACTATATGAACCACAGTAGTAGTCGTGATTTAGTATGTATATTTTTATAGCATCACAGATGTGGACCTTATCAAGGTTGCTCCCAATGATGGTTGGAAAAAAGGTTCCTTATGAAAATGCTTACTGGCTGCATTTCATTGAAGTATTGGAAATCATGGATTATACTCTCCGTCCAATAGTTCGACAAAGCACTCCTGATAACTTGGCAGCTGTCATTGCAAGTAACCTGTATGATTTTCAACTACTCTACCCTACGTCACCCTTTATTCCAAAAATGCATTACATGACACATATACCAAGATATTTGAAAAAGTTAGTCATACTGTGAGATCTGCATAACTTCATTGTACAGAAAAGATTACACATACGTAGGCACATGATACATTACCAAATTACACATACATGCATCTTAAACATACGTATGTTTTTAACATTTTTAGTGTGGGACCTCTCGTAAGACACTGGACAATTCGTTATGAGGCAAAACATCAGTATTTAAAGGCACTATCAACATCAATCGGAAATTTTATAAACATCACACATACACTTGCAGTCAGACACCAGAGTTACCAATGCTACCATCTTTGTGCCGATGACCCTTATGAACTCAAACTGGAAGTTGGGCCAGGTATTTTCACAATAGTATTACTACATAAAAGTTATATACACCTACATAGGCAAGACAATAGAAGCATCAGAATCAGAATATGCTCCAGCATTAGCAGTTTATAACATAACATCACCAACGTCACCAAGTCTTTACCAGTAAGCCCTTGGGTTCACATACAGAATAATAATCCCACAAAGATATGATATAACAAAGTAACAATTAATATAATTGGGACAAGCCTGAGCAAGCACCACACTAACATAGAATCTCGTACAGTGGTTCATGTGTGGATAAACGACAGCCAAATCTGGCCTATACCACACTACTGTAAGTTTGGTAGGGTGGTTCAAGCACAAAAATACACAGATAAACAATAACATAAAATCCATAGTGCTTATGCTACATGAAAAATACTACTGTAATTATTGAGCTCTCCATATATGGTTGGTAGGTTGGTTCATGCCACGAAAAATAATTGGCATAGATTACTGTTCATGCCTCATACAGTATATGGTTGGTAGGGTGGTTCATGACACGAAAATAAATGGCGCATATTACTAAGTCTCCATTGTTATAAACACGTGGCAAGTTGTTTATATTTTAGTATAGAAAGGCTGAGAAGAAGAGCTGGAGTTGTACGACCATATTTGAATATCATATTTAGGCTCAGGCTCACCCCACGACGCTGTAGCATCTGTCTAGTTAAAATGATTATCTTGATTGCCTATAGCAAGCTGCAAGGACAGCCAAGTGAATATATGTTTGTTTGAACCACTTGCCTATAGCAAGCTGCAAGGTGTATGTACATAGTTATTAAAGGGTCGTTCAATATTCTCAGCCTTTATACAAGTATACAAAGAGTGTACAAAGAGAGGATAATTGTACTAACACTTAACAAATGTTGGAATAGAAAAACTAAGGGGATCATGTGACATCAACATTTCAGAGTACACTTTGTGGAGGGGATTAGTAAAGAGTATGTACTCTTTGTACACTGCCAAAAAATTTGAATGACTCCAGCGATATAACTTAGATATTCATTCAGATGTTCAGATATTAATTTTAAATATATAATATTATTTACAGAGCAAACTGGATTACAGTATCAACATATCAGTTAAAGCCAGGAATCGCTATTATTTTATCAGCCTCTGAAGAAACAGCACCATCATTTGGGATTGTTAAACAGATCCTTTGTGATGGCCAAATTATATTACTATGTGTCAACCAGTGCATCAACATAGCTTATCGGTCACACCTACGGGCATGGGAAGTAAAGCAGTCACCTGAAGTATCAGTTGTGAAATTTAATAAACAGATCACTCAACAAATACTTCAACCAATTCCTGCCAACATATCATTAAAATATGCACTGTAATTTTGTATAAAAATTTCAAACTTATATTAATACAATAAATATAATTTTCTGAACATGGCTTTCAGATTATGGTGTCCCAGGACTCCTACAAGCACAGCTGTTTCAACTTAATTTGTTATGTTGTACTGAAACCATTCAATTTCCATGTTTATCACATAAATATTGCTCATGGATGTTTCTGCATTACTTAGAGTGGCAAATATAGCACAAGGAGAAACCAGGTGCTATATTTGCAGAGACCCTCACCAAGAGCTGTATATTTCATACAAACAAAGCAACAGTGCTTTAAGTGTTTTATTCCCACTGATGTGTGAATAAACATGAATGGTTTTCTTTGATAAAAGTGTCAATGAGTTACCATTCTATAACTACCCAACCACAGTTCTATAATTACCTGCTGACACCCTTTGATCCGCCCACGCAATTACATAATTATATATATGTAATAGTTGTAACATGGGCACGAGGGATTTGCCTGATATGTATGCCCGAAGCCCGAGGGCCGCAGGCCCGAGGGCTGAGGGCATACATATCAGGTAAATCACGAGTGCACATGTTACAAGTAATATGTAACACTTCCGGCACTCTAAAAATTTGCCCAAACCTGATGTCGATATTTCTGCCTCTTTATATAGTAACGGGTACTCGTTGTGATTGTGGGACTCTATTTCATTGTCGTCATGACGTTCTTGCATGGTAGTGCTGGAAATTGTGGGTTTACCACAACTTTTTATAAAGCTGCAGGACTTATAAATGGGCAAAAATCGCGTTTAATCGCTGATAAACTAATGGTGAGTGTGTTACAAATAGAGTAGATTAATGTAGATACATTAAGTCACACAGTAAATAGATTATTTTTATCACGTAAGAAACTCACCTCAAATGGCGTTTTTGGGCTTATATTGGCTTCTAAACTTCCATGGATACGAAAACAAACACTTCAAGACTAGTAACAAAGTATATATTTCAACTACAAATAAAGATTAATTTAGAAAACTAAAAGCCACAATCGATATTACATTTATGCGCCTATATAAAGAGCTCTAGTGATGCACCAACTTATCGATCAAAGGGTAGATCAAAGAGTTCAAAGGAAAGATTTTCCCGGGATACAACTAGATGTACATCTAGTTGTATCCCGGGAAAATCTTTCCTTTGAACTCTTTGATCTGCCTTTTGATCATGTACACTGGTGTACACTAGATGTGAAGGAGAATAGGGATACATGGCTTATGTATCCCTGTAGATTCCTTTGATCTGAGGTGTGAAAGTGTTACATATCATGTAATTTGTGTGGGACGATCAAAGCAGAGTGCTTTATTATATTTAACCATACACAGGATGTGATGTAAACGAATTTTCTTTAAAAAACAGTCTTCTTATACTCTTTAATGTAAGCTAGAGCACTCTTAAGTTCTTTATGAAATATTTCATATATTTGGCTTATACTTTGCCAACGGCCTACGTTCAGAAAGAGGAATCGCATTTTTGTTCCTGCGGGCACTCCTCACCCACAATTTGCAAACAAATTGTGGACCTGTTTTCAAGGGATTAACGTCATGTTCAAAGAGTTTTAAGCCATGTTCTACTTAATCAAGGATAACTCTATACCCCAATCGGTATGACTTACTTTTAACCGAGAGAAATAACATGAAGCAGCAAAGTATAAGCTTCAAATCGAAACTCTAGAATTCGTGGCACTGATTACTCATACATTTCTAGTTGTATCCTTGTATAACTAGAGTTACTAATAGCCTGTGTAATATCGCCCCAATGTATGTTTTTAACACTGAGATGGAAGTTATATCGAGCCAAATACTCGGGATAAACTATGCTGTAGGTGAGTGTTTTTGTAATGTCACATTTTCCAATCCCGTGTATGGTTAAATATCTATGATTTATCATAAAGTTGCAAGTGTGCTTTATGAAAAATAAAGCACTGTAGACTTCACACCTCTAGTACTAGGCTGAATAGCTTCAAAGAAGTGTGAAGTTGCCAACAGTACTTCTAGCATTCCTAAGGGTGGAATAACAACACTGATATTCACGAAAATCGTCAGCTTTTAGAAGGTAGCCACACACATAGGCAAGTATATGAGCACGTGCGCACAACAATATGAATGACGCTCATTAATTAGAATGTAAAGGGACAATCACATAAAGCTAATGCATAGATAATACACGCATTATTATCTATGGTTAATACTTATTCCTATAATGTAAACATACTGGTTTTACACGAACAATGAGCACACATCGCCGGCCCTTTCCAAGTAAACGCGTACATCACAAATAAATTGTTTTACCAACTAGTTTGTAGCACCTGCGCGATAATATGCTGTAATTTGTAGCACCTGCGTGATATGCCAGCATTATGTAATATCAATTGGGCTGATGTATAACTTTTGAGATTCGCCGAGTCGGTGAGAAAGTGTACAACTTTGCTTGTTGTAGCTATAACAACTGTAGCCCTGTAGGAGCGCTATGACATAATGAACGTGTTGATTTAACAAGTGTTTGTCTTGTTGGCTTAACAAATCCCTGTTAAAACTACAGACGAGTTTTAACAGTGAAGATCAGTTACCATGTAGCTAGCTAAATTCCAGTGGAATGAATTTTTGTAATTTTCAATTGGATACATTGAATTAGCTAGCTACTTTGGGTGTAAATTAGGCCGGGTAGGCTGATTCTATATGCATATAATATAGCTACATGGCTATATGACTGCACAGCTAATTTCAAGTAAGCAAACTTTAAATGCCAAGTAGCTACCCATGCAAGCTTAACATCAATCATCCTAAAATTTCCCTCAGTTGGTCTGTACTTCATGGTCTGTGACTCTGTGTGTGATAATTGAAGCCATATATATTCTGTTATGCTATATGCATTTAATACATATACAGTTGCATGTACACAATTTCTGTTAGCTATGTTTAGCTACTGACTGCATGGTATACCTATATAGTTACAACATATGTAGCTACAAAGCTAAAAGTAAGTTTCTGCTCCAGGCCTGCTAGCTAGCTACCTACCTGATCAGAGTCACTTTCACCAAATAACTACTGCATGAGCTAGCTAGCAAACTATAACAAAAGCTTGCATGTTCATGCACCGGTGAGAGACAACTGCATGAACCAGAAATATACATGATGGTTTACCATGCATGTACATGCAGTACTGTATGGCTATGACATATTGATATAGCTATCCTGGCCTATTGGGTGTTAAAAATTAATAGTTATAATCATATTATTGCAGAATATGATCATGAGGGTTTTTAATGTGCAATCCCATGCATATAGTCATGGTATAGTCACATGTAAACATAAACAACTACAGATGTTTATGTTTATGATTCCTATAGCACTTCATGCATAGCTGTGTGGCTAAGTTCATGTATTCAACGATTAACCACCAATTAGCCCTATGGTAAGCAATGTTATTAAAACTTTCACAGCAATAGTTTTTTTTAAAGAAATGGCTATCTCTTCTCTAAAAGTATAATCATGACTCATGCACATGTAGTGACAAATTTATGATTAGCTATATTATTATAAATAATTAGCTACGTATAAACCCAACTGAGTATGACTAGTCACATGTAAACATAAACATCATGATCTAGCTATATAGGTGTTTATATGTTTATGATTCCTATAGCTAGCACTTCATATTGCTCGCTCTGCATGTGGCTAAGTTCATGTATTCAATGATTAACCACCAATTAGCATGGTAAACATTGTTAACTATTACATCAACAAATTAAAACTTTCACTGCAGCAATAGTTTTTCAAAAAATGGCTACATAACTATAGCTACACTCTTAAGTAATCATGACTCAAGCACACTACAGTGACAAAATTATGATTTTAGCTGTTTTATTATAATTTTAGCTACGTATAAATATATATGCACTAGTCGAAGTTCGCACAGTATTAATAAAAACACAGACACACAGAATACAAAGCTATTGTACAGGTAATCACAAAATAATGGTCCCTAAACGCCAACGCATTTAATTAACAAAGAGTGACCAAACCCATCACCAAAACAGATACACACACACACACACACACACACACACACACACACACACACACACACACACACACACACACACACACACACACACACACACACACATACACACACGCACACACTGGCATGCAAGCATGCACACATGCACGCACACACACACACATTATTTTTATATTAAATTATTGTCCAAGACTGCTCCATCAAAGTCGCTCCCTAGCTAAAAAAATAATAAAATTGCATCACCCTTTTAGAACATACAACAAGCTTCAGTTTAAAGAACTCGCGGATGACCTATATTCCATTACAAATTTCTAGTAAATGGCAACCAAAATTAGAAAAAACATTTTAATTACTTTTGTGGTACAGAGTATTTAAAGCTAGACATTTCAACAACAGTAAGTAAGAACAAACTATCAAAGAAAGTTACATAGCTATACTTTTATTAACAGAATCATCAAGCAGCTAGCTAGCTATAGTGCTAAGCTATAGCTATGTCCATACATATAGCTAACTGTCACAAAAACATGGAGGTGCAGTAGTTACTAGTTAGTTCTGCACCACTGACTAGATATCATTTCAATTAAAAAAGGGAAAACTTTTCATAATTTTATTGGCTTTACTATACATAGATACCTTACTAGTTCAGCCCCCATATAGCTAGCTACTTAGCTACAGTACCAGCTGCATGCATGTAATAATCACAGATGATATATGCATGCATGCATGCATGCATGCATGCAATGTGGTATGCTGCTGCTGCTATAAAAGGTTGATTTGTAGCTAAAAGACAGTATAATTATAGAGGGCCAATCATGGACACAGTGATCTCAAATTCAGATGTCTCACTAAGCTCTTCAGCCTCTTCTGCTGAAGATTATGATAGCATATCTTTATCAGAAAGTAGTAATTCAGATGCAGTAGTAATTGAGAATGCGGCTGCCATAAATGAGAAGATTGATATTGATGAGTTAAAGGAGTTGCATGATTTGCTTATAAAAATGTTAAAGAACTTGAAAATGGATGAATTTGTCAAGTTTCTTAAAGCAAAGAAACGTACAGTTGACCGGAGTTATAGAAAACAAAATGCTGCTGTGTCTACCTTTTCAGGAGTTTCTGCAGTAGGAGGAGTGATCATGATAGCTGGAGGTTGTTCTGCTATAGCCACCCTTGGAGCATCACTTAGCCTTGTGTTAGCTGGCGGGGTAATAGTGGGAGTAGGAACATTTGGTACAGTCACAGCTCAAATAGCTGGTAAAATTCGTCGCAGGTTGATCATACGACGATGCAAGAAAGAGTTAAAGAACAAAGAATCACACACAAATGAAATTGGCAAAGTATTTGAGCAGTTCTGTAACAAGTGTAAAGTTGTTTGTGAGACTCTTGAAGAACTTGAATTAAGTATAGAAAACCTGAAAGAACTGGACCCGGTTATTTTTAAATTTGCTTTGATTGGATGGCTCAGCACACCAAAAGTAGCTGCTGCAGTTGGCACATCTGCAGCTGGTGCCCATGTGACCACAGCAGCACATGCTAGCCACTTTGTTCATTTGAGATTTCTAGGAAAAGCAATTATTCCAGCCTTTAAAGTAACTGAAGCAGTCCTTGGAGTTGGAATGGCAATTAGTGGCATTGGAATTGTCCTTGATGTAATAGTGGGTGGAAAAGCATTGTATGATGTTGTAAAAGGAACTGAGTGTTCTGAATCCAAAAGCATATCAGAGGCCATCAGTAAAGCTGAAAAGCATGCAGAGACTATCAACAAATACTTACAGCTACTTGAGCACAATGCTGCAGAGTTACTTACAAAGGTCATTGAATCAACAAAAAGTACAAAACAACAACTCAAAGACAAAACCGATACTATCAAACAACTAAGAGAAACTGAAGATCAAAACAGAGCAGAGATTGAGCGATTGAGGATGGGTGATGATGAAAAAACAGCAAAGATTGAGCGACTGAAGATGGAGCTATTGAATGCTCAACAACGTACTAAATAAACTGCCACATTTTGCTAATGTTAGCCATAAAAAGCAATGCATCCATGCAATATACATGCATGCATTGGTATAATTTGCTGTAATGCTAATATAATTTATACTATTGTAGTTGTACATTGATTATGCATTGCTACTTAACATTATTTGGGTGGTATGCATTGTTACTACATAACATGCATCATTTGGGTGGATTGCCTGTAGCCGCTATACTTCTTGTTCTTACTTCTCCTTGGTTTTCTCAAATGAGAGGTGAGGCACTTGATAATTTATCCATCTTTCTCAATTTTTGTAGTCATGTTTTACCCAGTGGGGCTCTCACAGACCCCATGTTACAATGACAGCTACTTACAACTTCAGATTTCTCTGGCTCATGATGGATCACCTGCAGGAGTCAATTCCTATAACAAAAGTGCAGAGTGAGCACTTAAAGAAGAGGTCGCATGTGATTACTTACAACCAGTTTCAGGCATGCGCAGCTTCTCTCATTGTCTTGATCATAGCTTTGATTCCATTACTGAAGTTTTGAGTATTCTGTGCAAAGTTAGCTTTATGTTTCTGGTCCAGCTAACTATAGCTAGCTATAGTTATATCCTTTCAGTAAAAATTAACCATGCCAGCACAGTGTGCACATGCGTTAAAACCTGTATAATAGGAAATTACTTGTAAAAGAGGCTGAACTGAAACCCCCTTGTCTGCAAAATATAATCACTGCATGCACCACTTAGTAAAGACCATCATGTGTAACATAAAAAGATGTAAACATCTATAGCTGCATGATGTTATAATATACACCTATAGATAATCTTATAATAGCTAATTACATGTGGTGTAGTGTGTAGCTATGTTACCATGGAGTGAGTAAACATAACAAGAGACATGCTTATAAGCTACTTAAAAATAAATAGCCCTGGAAATTTTAATTAGCAACAGAGTGACTTCTATGAAAATAACATGTTATGGCTTCCATAATAATAATTACCACACACAGACCAAATCTATATAGGCATCAGTTATGATACACAAAGTAATTAACTGAGGGAAATTTTAAGAATTAACTTACCATTAATTTTTTATCACAGTCATGAAGTATACTACTACTCAAAGTAATGAAGTTATAAGATGCATAGCTACAGTTCAAATCACCATGAGTATATGATTTTCATAAACTAGCTATACTGCAAATTGACCCCTTTGCATATACACATGGACAGATAACTGATCTTATAGGCTGTATATAATATTATGGAGTAGGCACAAGACTCCATATGGCTTGCATATGTGTCCCTGAATAATGGGCAGAGGATGATGCAACAATAAATTTTCAACATGCTGTGCATATAGTCACATCATGCAGATGAAGAGTTACTAATGGCATATGGGATACAATCCTGTATTTCATGTTGTATTTTTAACTATCCGTGTATTTTGGGTATCATTTAAGCATGCATATTACTGGCACGGGAATTTGTTGTTTTAAGATTAAAGTAGATACATAGTATGTACTACTAGTAACATGCGTAAGCAAAAGTTAACTGGTCCTCTGGTTATTGTGCTAAGCTAATGAAAAAATTGTTCTAGTCACATAATATGTAGCTATAGCTGAAGTTATACACTGCAATACATGTATAATTGTAGCTGCCATATAGCCAATACCAACAATGTGTTCAACGTTTTGGTGGACTGCCTATACTTCTTGCTCTTGCTTTCGCCATGATGTCCACAAGAGATGAGGTACTTGATGACTTGTCCATCTTTCTCAGTCCCTTCTTACCCAGAGGGGCTCTCACAGATTCCATGTTACAACGATGATACAAGTTCTTCTTCCAGCCATTCACAGCCAGAGCAATTGCTTCAGATTCCTCTGGATCATCTGAAGGAGTTAATCCCTATAGAACAACAAAGGAACTTAAGAGTAAGAACTTACAAAAGTTGTCCTTACCTTCATACAAGCAGCTTCTGCTGGCTTCCCTCATTGTCTTGATCACAGCCGGCCTCCATTAATTTCTGAGCATTCTTTACTAAATAGCACCACATCAGCCTGTACAGTAACATCACAATGTATGTTACATACTGCAGTAGCTATATCACTAGTAGCGGAAATTCTAGAGCTGTGAAACTGGCCAGCAAATCAAAATGTTACCCAGCTACCCGGTTAACTGGAGGAGTATAGCTATGAATTTGCTGAAAAACATGTTACTTAACATAATTTATGCATACAGTACGTACTTACACATTGCTACAAGTGCCGGCATGAAACTATTGCTAATATAGCTACTTGAAATTGTGCCCCACAATATTAGCCATGTTGTTTTATTTACAGTTATATCCTATGTACCACAAGTGTGATATCAGTGTGTTAACACAAGAAATAGACGTAATTGTCATTCAGTCTTTTTGCATGAAAATATTACTAAAACCGGTTAGCTACCCGGTTATCAGTGGAAAAAATAACTGGTAACTGAACTTTTTAAAAAAACTGATGGGGCAGATTAACTGGTTATTAGCTAGGTTTTTTCACAATTCTTACAGAAATATCATTAGGGCCGGGTGGCAGCTTTTATTGATGAAATGGTGTTAAGTACCGGTAGCAAGAGTGGGTATCAACTTGATTCAACGCTTTGTTCCAAATTATCAGCACTGATTTCATCCTACAAGAAATATTCACAGCTATAGCCACCATGGTTTAAGTGTGATGGTATAAAATGGTCACTGCATTGCTATACTCACGCACACGCACACGCACACACACACACACACACACACACACACACACACACATACACACACACACACACGGTGACACCAGTACATGCATGTGTGTATGCATGTGTGTCTGTATCTGTACATGTGTTAAATTTATTGCTAGACTCACCCACTGTGCCCATGTTTGCTGACAGAGCAAACATAAAGTGTTTCTCACATATATAGCTATATATGTACCTTCTCATGATAAAATGTTATGGCAAGGGTGATTACTTGGTAAATTAAATGTGTTGCTATGACCAGAATTATTTTTGATGACTTTGGCTGATAGAAAGAGTTAATACTTATTAACTGCTATTTCCTGCAAACATGCATGCATGAGGTTAATAGGAGGTCATTTAGCTAGCTACGTGGTCATGCAGGGAATATTTTATTACAGGCAGGTAAACCAGTATAGAAGCATAAAGAATATTGAACTATACTGGTAGTAAACCAAAACTAGCACCATGGCAACTGACAAATATGGATGTATAAGGATGACAACTGACAAATATGGTATTAGTGGGCGGAACTTAACAAGCATGTATTGTTTTAGATTTCACAACCAGCACAACTCCTCCCACTTTATGATTTAGATTAATTTTAAATTAGATTAATTAGATTAATTTTATTTTGTATGCATATTTAAAAAAAAAACTCTAATATAACACTCATGTCTTTTGATTTCTGTTAATGTTGTCTCTGGCAGCCGGTTTAGTATCAAATCATGTGATGGTTACGATGAAATAAAACTTAAAACAGTTGTTGCACATGAATTACTCATAACTAGTTATAAGTAAGGTAACAGATTTTTTTTTAAAGGAACTCAGTTACGCCTTTCATAGAAGAAAACCGAAATGCCGGCATTGATCATGAAAATTACAATGAATGAAAATGATAGCAGCTGCCTCAGCTGGATTGCAGCAGTACTTCAGAGCAAAATTCAAACCAAAGTGTAGATTATACAGCTCTGTCATCTATGACCAAAGTCGACCAAAGTCGACCAAAGTCAACGGCCAGGAACTGAATGCCGGTGCCTCAAAACGCTATATATTACTTCTCGTGAGCTCGCGTGAGCCAAACGCATGATTTCATTCGGGAAAATTCCTTTTCGGGGCGGAGAAGCTACTCCCCTTTCATATACGTCACTGATACAAGTTGATACTAATACAACACTGATATGCCGCCGAGTATTGGGATATCGAGCCAGCTGCAGTATGTTGTTTCTGTAATCATCAAGGTGTTTTCATTCTTGGTTTCATTAGTGATCCAGTTGGGCTATGTGCACTGTGATATCATGCTGAAATGCCTTGTAAAATTAAACAAACTCTTATCTCTACTTACCTCGCTACTTACAGGCTTCCGGTATAATTGGCTTTTGATCTTAATTTTCTTACTCTTACTTTACGTGTTTGTGAATGATATTATGAAGGTTACCACCAATTTTGTCACAGAATTTGCCACACTGCCAATCTTCATCTTTGTAGAAGTTGTGATTATTATTATTTATGCACTGTGACACATACTGAAGTATCATAGCTATCAGTTGACTTGTATAATTATAAGTGTGTGTACTGAATTATGTGGATGCTTTAATTTTATACACTGACTGTGTGATCATGTGCATTATGTACATGTACATATGTGTACTTTTTAGTTGATCAGTTTGCTTAATCCTATATGCTGTGCATTTGTCGTCAGTGTCTACATAGAATGTTCCATTACACTTGCAATTAAAACCCTGTTGTCAAGTGGATTATATGCATTAACTCATACCTGCATGCAATTACTTAAAAGTTATGTGTGCATGATGCAAAAGATTTATTTCAACAGGCCTCAGCATTAACTTCTAGGATATATAATGGGTTAACTGATACAGTGAAAAGTGAAAACACACGTAATGTGTGTGTGGATATGTAACTACCCAGCACGTTATATGTATGTCAACGTTTTGGTGGACTGCCTATACTTCTTGCTCTTGCTTTCGCAATGATGTCCACAAGAGATGAGGTACTTGATGACTTGTCCATCTTTCTCAGTCCCTTCTTACCCAGAGGGGCTCTCACAGATTCCATGTTACGACGGTGGTACAAGTTCTTCTTCCAATTCACAGCCAGAGCAATTGCTTCAGATTCCTCTGGATCATCTGAAGGAGTTAATCCCTATAGAACAACAAAGGAACTTAAGAGTAAGAACTTACAAAAGTTGTCCTTACCTTCATACAAGCAGCTTCTGCTTCCCTCATTGTCTTGATCACAGCCTCCATTAAGTTCTGTGCATTCTTTACTAACATCACATCAGCCTGCACAGTAACATCACAATGTATGTTATATACCGTATAGTGGGAAAACTTGGCAGGGGAAAGTTTGGCAAACAAACAGATTCAGCTAAAACTTCTAAGTAAAATTTGGATAGCTTTAGCTTGGTGAATTACGGACAGTTTGTCAAACTTTCCTGCTATATGATACAGCAGTTGGAATTCTTACGGAAATATCATTAGGGGTGGCAGCTTTTACTGATGAAATGATGGTCAGTTGGGTAGCAAGTGTGGGTATCAGTTCAACACTTTGTTCCAAATTATATTTCATCCTACAAGAAATATTCACAGCTAGCCACTGTTAAGCGTGATGGTATAAAATGGTCTTACCTTGGGTCAGTACATTGCTGGGATATCTTCTTTGCATAATCCACAATGATCCTGGCACTGAATGCTACCTCTTTAGCAGTGGCAATCATGTCTTCTTTAGTCTAAAGAATGGTCAATATATTTAGCCCCACCCACATTTGTAATATCCACACCTCAATGTGACCACGCCCTCTAGTGTACTCAGCTAACTGTCTCATGTGATCTGACATTTCTTTGGCGGTTGATATGATTGGGTTTCCTTCTGACACAAACTTGTCGGCCTCTTGATGTAAATTCCATGCCGCAGCCTAGGGATCATGTGATATCAATTTAACTCACTGATTTATTCAAACATACAGAAATTGAACTAAATGATGGAGTGGCCTGTTGTGGTACAGCAATGGTGATCGGCCTCTCTGTTGTGGCATGTGGTGGCCTCATGGTCACCCTACTGGTATCGTCCTGGCTCAGTGGACTATGCACGACACATACATAAGTACAATGAAGCGAACACACAGTATGTGGTTACCGTGTTGGGGAAGTTTCTCTATCCCTCACCCTAACCCTTGATATTGGTGAAGTGGTCACTCCTACCTCATTGGGTAATGCAAGATTGATCACATCTTCAAAAACACCTAAAGAAGATGAGATAGTAAAATAGAGGTTCGGTGTGACAACTTCTACTCATACCCAGCACTGGTGTCATATCCATGGTAGTGATGCTCATGAGTTGTGTGTGCAATGATTGAGCCTTTGCTGCCCACTGTCTTTTCAAATGTTCAAAATGCTCCACAACAGCTGAGCTATGATCATCTATGCAAGGTCATGCTAACAACTGCTTAGACACAACCCATCTACTTTACCTAATAGTGACTTAGCAGCTGCTATTGCATGCGGTGTCAGCGTTTCAATGATCTTGATGGAAGCACCAGCCGCGTTGATGACATCATTATTATAAACACTGGAAACTGTCTTGTTGAATACTGCTTCAAGCATGTTCACGTTTTCTTGGAGTCTGTCTGACATCTGAGCAAACTGGTTCACTAAATGTTGTTTGGTGGTGCGTGATTCAGTCTTGTTGATGGTCACCGCAATGCTGTATAGTTTACTGAGTGGTGCAGCCATATTGCTTACAAGATCATCCACATGAGCAGTAAGCAGTTGAACCTATGTAGATAAAATATTCTTGGGCTGAGAGAGGATGCATCGCTTACATTAGATTGCCAGTTATGTTTCACTACAGTGAATTGCTCGATGGCAGCATTGTGTTCAGATGTATTTGAGGCAGTCGACACTGCTTTAGCACAATCAACAAGCTTAGCAGAAAGTTTTTCAATCTTGTGAGCTGTGACTGTTACTAACTTGATCACTTCTGGATCTGAACACCTAAGAATACAAAGTTACTAACACTCAGTGAGATAGTGGATCAGTCACTGACCCCATGGTGGCATTTTGTGCAACTTCTTGCAAAGCAGCTGTCACCATTTGAACATCGCTCACTTGATCATCAAAATTTTGTACCCCTCCACTACTGGCTGTGCTAGCAAGGTGGTCCATTGTTGAGGTGGGTGGATCTGTTATAGCATCCACACTGTGTGCTAACAGTTTAGCCTGTAAGAACATCACATGGGAATATTTAATAATGTAATATGTGACTGTCCGAGCAAAACTAGTTCACGCGTCCAAATTTGTCATTTCAATGCTTTATAATGTTTGTTAGGGAAGACATAGTGAGTCCATATTTAGTAGAAAAAACATCACTTTGTCATTGCTGAAAATTTAAGCTTTGTGTCTCATCCCAAATAGATTTTATGGCACAAAATCGGAGGTGTGAACTAGGCTGGTTGTTGCTTGGACAGTCACATATTATGTCACGCTTACATTGGTAGCCCACTCCTGGGATATCAGATTGAGGCTTTCCATGGAAGACTGACTTGATGATGCTTCCCTTGCAGTTTGTATCAGTATTGGAGCTAGTTTGGCTATCACCGAAGCTGTAACCTTAACTATTTGTACTGTGTCTGGATCATATTGTGTCCTATGAGCTTCCATTGCTTGGACTGTGGTCATTGCGGTATCCACTAACTGTTCAGTCTGGTCATTGATGTGTTCAATCTGAGGATGGGAAGTTCACAAATAACTCTAATAAAACATACACATGTGACCACACCTCAATTTCTAGTTGGTTTCCTCCTTTAGCAGCTTCTGTTGTCAAACGAGATAGGGGGTTTCCCCATGGATGACTGCCTCGATCCACAGCTGCTGCTAATACCAACACTGAGTCTGCCCATTCCCTGCCAACCTCCTTCAGTTGTTCAGCCTTGGAAAGATTCTCTGAGTCTGATAAAAGATCTTCTGCTTGAGCCAACAGAACTTTAGTCAGTTTTTTTACTTCTGAAATAGCATCACGTACTTCTCTGTATTGAATACTAAGTAAACACCAAATGACACTTCCATAAAACTATTTTACCGTATTAAAACATCATCCTCAGGAGATGCCTTCACAGTTTGGTGTCCCATTTCTACCAGTTTGTCCACGCGTGACCGCAGCTCACTGGCATGTTGTTCTACTATTTCAGCATCACCACCAAGTACTGCAGACACCATCCTCTGCCCAGGCAATACATAAGCAGCATATGGGCCATGTGGATCATCAATGATACTGGCATCTGTTAGAAGATCGGTGTCCGTCTGCAGTGCAACAGAATTTGTAGTTTGCGAAAACAAGTTGGTGGTTGAACTGGATGCGTCAACCATCACCGGGTAGGCAGGGAATGCAACTTGATGCTCCACCTGTGTTTGTAGATTCTGGTCTTGTTTTCTGGGCATTGCAGTTTGTGTTTCAGCATCCCCAGTGTAATAGCTTTTGCTATATCCTTCTGAGTAAGACGGTGTCCTCTCCACAGATGGTTGCATGACAATACTGGGTGAGTATGGAGTGGGTGATCCTTCTATCGGGGTGGAATAGGTCAGGGGAACTTTTCCACTCAAATGGATCGGAGAAATGTAAGGTGGTTGTTGTCTCATGTCACTTGTGACTGAAGTCCCTACATCAACGTGTGTGCCTCTTGGTAAACGGACAGGATGTGACATTGGCATAGGAGTGGAAGTGGCCACTGTCTTCCGAGGCTTCCTAGCAAGCACCTGCTTCAACTCTTTAGTCACAGCAACAATCTGTTTCAATGAACTAGCCAGGTTCTTCTGAGCGGTAACATCATGGACATTTGACAACACCACAACACAATTAGCTGTCAGCTGAGATAATGCTGTGAGAAAAAATATTATGCATAAACACAGTCAAATACTGCATTTTTACCATTCTCCATTTTAGCAATGGTTGTACTTAAGGAATAGCTTTGCACGGGGTCACTGGTATTTCTCAGTTCATTCTTGGCCAATTCTAGTAGTCGGTGGCAGCGTCTCTGAACTACAGCCACAGCTGTCTGCACACCGTGTACATCACTATGTTGAACGGCATCCCGGCATCTTGCCATGTCCTCACGAATCAAGGCCTCTGAAAAGATAAAATAGCAATAAAAATATGACCGAAAGAATAATCAATGCACCTGATGCAGTTAGTAATTCCTGGGAGTCGGTGACATCATCAATGGTAGCTGTCAACTGTTTTACTTTGGCTGTCCACTCATCCTTCACTAGGGTGAGGTGTTGCTGAGCTTGCTGGTCCCTGGGCTTGCTATGTGCTGATAGTGCAGCTGATGTCACTTGTGGTGCCAATTTCTCAACCTGAGCAGCTGTATCCTTGATCTGCTGTACCACTACAATCATAAACATCCTTTCTATAAAACTTTCCATGCGTGACTATAGATATGCATTTAGCTTGTTTTTTCTATCACAGTGGTGCAGATGGAGTACCACTTTTGGGATCAGTGGGGATGTGCGTAACAAAAGCATCTGGGCACACTATCACTCATTGTAGAGTGACCTCCCATCATCATTTCCCTTATGAACCTCCTAAAAGGAAGGTCATACAAATCCAACCACTTTGACCCAGGCCAGTCTATTTATATGAGACAGTGTGGGAATTGATTGTGGGTTTGGGTTTACACATGTAAATACATACTGGACAGATCACTAATGCCCTCGGCAGCATGAACAGCCACCTGGCTCAGTCTTTTGGAGTGTTGTCTGAACGAAGTGACCTTCTTAGACAAGTCATGATCATCTTCACTATCTTCAGAAGAAGACTACAGAGCGACATTGTGAACATACAACAACCTATGGCATTGGTATAATATACCTGGCTACCAACTGCTGCTGTTACTAGGTGCTCTAAAGTGGCCGAGGTCCCTACAAAGGCATCAGAAATCTGATCCACTACAGATTCTGACACAGTCTTCTCCAACAACAGTAACTTGTTGCAGAGTAAATCTGCTTTCCTGTCACACTGAGCTCTACAAGAACACCGCATAATTGTATGCAGTAGTGATGTGCTCTATTTACCTTAACTCAGCTGAGTTTGGATTAAGAGCTAACATTTGCCGCTGCCGCTTTAATTCATCATACAGTACTTCAATCTAGTCACAATATATAACATACTGCGTATAATATTTGAGGTTATGCCACAAATGCTATTCAAATTGCACATGATATATTGTGACCAAGTTTTATAAAATTAATATTTTGATATTGTATGCCATTGCTCATACCACTATGTTGATTTTGTAATTCAAATTTGTAAAATTATATTGTTATATTTGAGAATCAACAGCTGGCATAGAGAAGCATTAGGCAACGATTGACCAATTACTCACGTTTTGCATGAAGCATTGGTTCATGCTTTAGACCTCTATCAAATTAAAAACTACCAAATGCCTGAAATTGCCAATCCACCAAATTAAAATGCCAAGTTAAAAAGTAAAGTTATGGTTACGTAGAAAAGGTTTATCTGATGATCTGTTGTTATGCAGGCATCAGTACCTCAGAGCACAGTTGGGTTATCATGTTACGAAGTTTGTCTCTGCTGACATGAGCTACGGCCATACTGTTGTGGAGGATAGCGTTAATGTTGTGCTCCAGATCTGAATCATCTTCATAACGTAATGTAGATCTGAGCTGCATTTGAACCTATTAAATTTGATATGCAGTGAATAATACTAAATATGGACTTACACTACGCATACTACACACACACGCACACGCACACACACACACACACACGCACACACACACACACACATGCACACACACACACACATAGTCACACACACACAAACGCATACACACGCACGCACACACACAAACACACACGCACGCACGCACCCACACACACACACACACACACACACACACACACATTACCTTCTCTACAGTGGCAGCTCTTGTTAGAGGATATTCTTCCACAAAAACTGTCTGTGTTGTAAGACTAGTAACTGAAGGAACAGACTTTTGTACAATGACAATAATTTGTCCAACTGTACGTTCTATCTCAGTCACATAATAACTACAAAAACTCTACACAAACAACACAAGAGCATTAGATGGTACATAGCCACATGGTATTCACCCTAGCATTATCATTCTGGGGGCTCCTAATACAAGCCTGTGCAGCAGCTGTAAGCTTGGGTATACACTGCTTTAGACCATTGAGATTAGCAGTTAAATCCTTCTTGATGTCAGGTGATGTAAGCTCCTGCAAACAGTTTTGTACGTACAAGAATATAACAGCAGTACAGGGATTCTTCTAGAGGGTAAAGAGGGCACTTTGCCCCCCTGAAAATGGCTTTACCCCCTGAATTAGGCTTCAATGCACTTAAGCAGCAGCTGCACTCCCCTCTATATATATTTTTGAAAATGTCAAATTTGCACCTCCTGATTTTGTTTTCTAGAAAAATCCCTGGCAGTATTATCATAGATAGTATATATTCTCCGGAGAATATACTATCCATGGTATTATCTACTGTATAGTTAGTACCTTTAATCTTTTATCCAAAAGTGCTAGCATTATGAACAATGGTTCGGAGAATCCCTATAAGAGATTGCATGGGTAGCTATAAATAGCCACTAAAACTGTTAGCACATTATGTTTACCTTTAAGCATATCAGCAACCCCCTCATTGATTTTGCAGCTTCCACCAATCGGAGGCGGTCTAGTAGCCGATTGGCGGCATCAACAATTTTATGCACCTCAGCATCATCCCAGGCTACCAGCAGCTAAAAACAAAGCATTGAGTGTGTTTGTATGTGTGCGTGTGCATGTGTGTTACAATGCCACAAACTATCCATATTCAGTATACAAACATATATAGCTGGCGTAACTCGACTCAGTATGGTCCTTACTTGAATGCATCCATTCATCAACTCTTGGCTGCTCGCTGTGATTTGGGCTAAATGGTGACCGTTGAGCGTTCTCGCGCCAGAACATAACGTGTTCGCAGTGTCTACCATCTTCCTGCTGGCTAGGGTCGTCCTCTCGCACGCTTGTGGCAAATCTTCTGCGAGTTCCTGCAACAGAAATGGTTAGAAGATAGCTTCATCGTTTCATCATTTTCATACATCGTCGTTAAATTGTGCGACCGTTTTCTCTGCCACTGCCGCCAATTCAACCATAACCGCTTGCAAACTGGAAACTTTGAATTTCATGTCAAAAGGGGGCGTTCCCGCCGCCGATACATCAGAAGCGGACTCGCAGAGAATAAGCAGTTGAGACACCTACCATGAAATGAAAAACATATATATTACGTACAGTACGTACATTTTAAAATCTCTAAATAGGTTAGCTTCAGTTGTTTTCTACTACAGCAACGCCCACTGAAGCATACACCCATTTAAAAACTTACTCGCGAAGCGATTGGAGCCAAAATAAGATCTATTGAGCGAGTGTATACTTGTACAGGATACGTTCTTCCAGGGGAAACAGCCATCGTCAAAATGCCTTGTAAAATGCCTAATTACAACGTCCGTAGTTTGATAAAAAGGAACCGCCCACCAGATTAAAATCCGGATAACAATCGGTGACTACCGGAAATCATATTTTCCTGTTTTTCTGCTTGATAGATAGATGTAGCAAGATTCCGTGAAATATAGCTACCATGTAGGCACCATAAAATATCACAAATCACATCTAGCTACATATAGTGCCGGCAGGGACTTGAAGAGTTTGGTGAATTCATTCTTATGAAATTCCGGCTTGGTGAGGCAAAGTATATGGTGAATATAGAAAGATAGATTTAATAACTTGCAACCTCACTAGCTACTTTTGACATTTCTTTTTGAGGAATAAGACATTAGCTGTAGCTATAGCTACTTCAAGATATTAGCTACTGCGTTTGCTTTTACATTTATCACTATTTAAAATAAACCTTTCCTAACTGGCATCATCAGGTAGCTATTGGCAACAATATCAACTAACCGATACCATAAATGATACCATAAAAGCAGGCCTGATACCGCCATATTAGTGTCACTAATAATCATAAGCAGCTAATTTGGTTTGGCGAACCACGTACGTACAACCCACCTAATTCACCAAGCTTTTCCCTTGCTAGCTATACGGTATTTAATTTCTCAAAATTCAGTGAACCACTCTGGGCTGATATTTCGTTGTCAAATCATCAAAATAAAGCTGGCCATATCAAAATATCAATAATACCTATCGGCATGCTATGCAGTAGCTACACATGCACAAACTTAGGTTATAATAAGCCATGTGTATACACTTAGTAGAACCAGTTGCTCACGTGAACTGTCCCGATGAGCGGTAAAAAACTTCATATGTAGCTAAAACTAATGCATCATGATAAATTTTATTCACTTTTACTCGTAGCTAGAAAAAATTAAATCATCCCGAGCATCAGCCTGAGCAAGTGGCCAGGATAAAAAATTTACATACGCCTCACCTTCTGTATTTAATATGCGCCACGCGCCGGCGAGATTAACTTCTAGCTTTTCTTCACGTTCACAAATATCTACTTTACGGAGATCTGACCTCGGTGCTCCGCTTCGGCGGCAAGGTCCCCATCTGCCAGACATCTGACTTTATTGGCGCCGCAAAAATTTCGAATTTAGCGCAGGTGCTTCAAGGAAATATTTTGCGTTAAATCGGTTTGCTCCTTGCTTTGGTTGACTGTGCTTGTTAGATGACTGGTATGTGTTCTGTCGTACATAGAATATACTATCTATGGTTCTGTGATGTTTATGCTGGCTTTGTGTGTGTGTGTGTGTGTGTGTGTGTGTGTGTGTGTGTGTGTGTGTGTGTGTGTGTGTGTGTGTGTGTGTGTGTGTGTGTGTGTGTGTGTGTGTGTGTGTGTGTGTGTGTGTGTGTGTGTGTGTGTGTGTGTGTGTGTGTGTGTGTGTGTGTGTGTGTGTGTGTGTGTGTGTGTGTGTGTGTGTGTGTGTGTGTGTGTGTGTGTGTGTGTGTGTGTGTGTGTGTGTGTGTGTGTGTGTGTGTGTGTGTGTGTGTGTGTGTGTGTGTGTGTGTGTGTGTGTGACTGTGTGTGTGTGTGTGTGTGTGTGTGTGTGACTGTGTGTGTGTGTGACTGTGTGTGTGTGTGACTGTGTGTGTGTGTGTGAGTACGTGCGTGCATGCGTGTCTGTGTCTGTGTATGCTCGGTGTGTGTGCCGTGTCTGTGTTTTTGTGTGTATGTCTGTGTGTAGCTATGCCGTGCACATGTGCTGTTTTTCAATTGTGTAAATTGGGCTTAAGTAAATAGGACTGACAAGATGTATCAGTAAGATGTTAATATAAAAATATGATATATATATTAATGTTGCATATGGGCAATGACAGGACAGTTATACAGCAACTACATAGAACAATGGATAATGGAATAAATATAGACTCAAAGTTTGTGTGTGTGTGTGTGTGTGTGTATTATTGATTCTACTGCGTGTATGCTAAAGTTATGTTTGTGAGCCTTCATTGTCATCATCATCATCAACCTCATCTGGGATAAATTGTTGTTCCCATGTTTCCGAACCAGTTTCTTGGACTTCTTCGTCTGGTGAGTATTGCTTCTCCCAAGTCTGTGATCCAGTTTCTGGTGGAAACTGTTCAATGGGAACTATGGAAGCAAATCAGTAATGATTTAAAGCTACCAACATAATTATAGAATACACATTATACCCTCAAAGTTAGCTGTGTCATCATAAAGTTGTGTGGTATCTTCGGCAGCTTTTCTTTTGATCAGTTTACCAGTGCACAGCACATAGATCAGTAGGATTATTATAGTGAACAAGAACATGCAAAATATTATGCAGTAAATCAATATCATCCACCAACGAGTCCAAACTAGATCATCTATAGAAAAGAAATAGCTATAGGAATATCAGTAACATTTTTGAAAATGTATATAGCTATGCTATGTGGTCAAAATGGTCGTTTCTTTGTGCCTAAAAGTGCATATGCATGTGCATGTAGTAAGCAAGCGTAGTTAGCCTTACTGTAGCTACAAAGTGTACTGTAGCTACAAAGTGTACTGTAGCTACAAAGTGTACTGTTACCAATGTACAAAGCCCCTTGTATGTGTGTGTCGTGTGTGTGTGCGTGCATGTGTGCCTCTCAGACCGAGAGAAGCCTATTTATGAGCAGCATGGTGAGACCCAGTGTGAACATCATCGAAGCTTGCAAGCACCAGGACTGACCTTTTTTGAACTTTTATTGCTTTTGCCCCTTCCTTTGGAAGCACTCATGACCCATATGGGTAGTGTGTAACAGGAACAGGTGTGTGTGTGTGTGTGCGTGTGTGTGTGTGTGTGTGTGTGTGTGTGTTAAGGTTTACCTTCCTCATTGACTGTGACGCTATATGCTCTCCAAGCTGTCCCCAGCTTGTTAGTGCCAGTACAATTGTATGTGCCAGAATCAGAAGGATTTGCATACGTGAACACTATTATATCAGTCCCATCAATGACAAATACACCATTTTCTGTCCTCTCAGCAGTTATCCTGGAAAGAACACTTCACACATGCAATTATACCTCTTTTATCTTAACATACACGCTTCCGTCTTTTGTCCACACATAAGTTGGTGTGAGTAAGCTTTCTATGTTGCAGTGTAGCTCTACCCGTTTTTCACCATCTGGTTTGATTTCAATTATGGATACTGCAAGGGTTGGGTCGGCACTAATTCCAGTCATCGGAGGACCATAACCTTAATTTTAAAAGAGATACATAAATTATTGTATTAGCAACTTTATCAAAACAGTGCTTTTGCTACAGAGAGTGTTTGTGTTTTGCTGTAGCTGAAAAGCTATAACCAGTGAATTCTAGAGGGGTGATCTGGTTGGTTTTAGATATGTGAATGTCTCTGTGAAAACCCTTCATGAATGTATGTGTATTTTACATAGCTTGATGCAATAGGTATTATTAAAAAGTAACGGTGGACCATTTGACCAATTTTA
The DNA here is from genome assembly GCA_963930835.1 of Spongia lamella. NCBI lineage: Eukaryota > Metazoa > Porifera > Demospongiae > Dictyoceratida > Spongiidae > Spongia > Spongia lamella. The sequence goes on along the minus strand of OZ005752.1, from coordinate 489,949 downwards.
CAAGAAACAGTTAGAGAGAGAGTCATGAGATTTTAAATTTAAAAATTATAAAAATTTGCTTGCAAGCACAGAGGGATTTGTAAAGCTTTAATAAGGAGCTAAGATAGCTACTATGCAAATGCAAAGTTAATTTTACCCAGGATAGCCATGCGTATCTGTAAAGTTCCTTGCTCAAGGAAACAATAGTCATAGCTGAGCATTGAACTGAGACTTCTTGGCATTGAACTGACACCTCTTGGTCAGCAGTCCAACACTCTAGCCCCATTTGAATTGAATATATAGGCTATTACTATGGTTACCTCTAACAGATAGGACAATGACAGCTGTGATCAATTGTGATGTTTTTGTTCTAGTGACTCGACAAGTGTAGTTGCCGATATCATAGACTGTAACACTGTGAATGATCAGTCTCTCATTGTTTATACCACTGAGCTGTACCGCCGGACTGGCCCCTAGTGGAATAGGATTGCTGCCATTGAGCCACACAAAAGAAGACTCAGTATTAAAGTTGGTAGTATTGCAGTCAAGCAAGGCAAGATCTCTAATGTTATCAACTAATATGTCGTTTGGTTGAGCGAGAAACCCAATTTCATCTGTAACAAAACATAAACCATGTGCTTACAAGCTATTGGGCTATGTATGGTATACCTTTCACAGTGAGATACAATCTTGTAGAGTTTGTGTCGTGTCCAGAAGTTGCATTACACGTGTACCATCCTTCATCACTGAGTTGTGTACTAGCAAATCTTAAAACTCCTTCAATGGCATTATATAGAGCACTGTGGGAACGTTCTTTACAAGACACACAACTAATTAATAGTATGCATACGGGCTAACTGGAGTGCCGTTTTCTCTGTACCATCTTATCAAAGGAATGTGGATGTTGTCGTCAATGAATGCTACACATCTCAATTCAGCAGGAAACCGAACTATAACTGTTACATTGTCGTTACTCCTAAAGATTATGGCGCTATATGCGCCTGAAAACAAACAGTCAATAAGTCGAGTATGCTTATCCGAGCCCCTCCCCACCCAGAGAGGCGCTACATTGTAGAAATTTAACTCACCGAATATGTTCGCAGCTAATATTGCAAGTAACAAAAATCTTCCGGCCATCTTACTTGCTCAGTAATTATCAGCAATACTTCGGTAGGTACAACGCCCTGTGCAAAGTTGCCACACCCAGTACGCCGTGTAGTCTCGCGAGCCAGACCGCTTTTTTCCGGTTTTTTTGTGGAGGCGAGACTATACATCGTGCTAGTAGTGCGCTATAATTTGGTATGTAAAATAAAATTACTTAGCGCTATACTAGACCTACTCGGGTTACTACAAGCATCGATTATCTATACTGACAAAAATAGCTGCAGAAAGCGTTTCGTAAGATGAGTTCCTTGTTCTCTCAATCTTTGTAATGCCACGTGACAACCTGCACGCTATTTAGAATTAATCCTCATGGTGTATTATAGATTATACATACTGACGTACCCATAAGAGTATTATAAATGTGGAAATCAAGGGGATTGTACAGATCTTTGAAACTTATCAGGTCATGTGAAACACGTACTGCTCAAAGTGTTGCTGGGTCACGATTATTGTATAGATGTTCCAGGTTCTTATCAGGCGAGGTTGTTGATGATGATTCTGTGAAGCCAAAGGTTGCAGATTTGCTTGAACCAGAATTGGTACAGGTACTAGACAAACCACTTCAGCCATGTGTTGGTTGTGGGGTGCTGCTGCAAACTCAGGATCCCGATAGACCGGGATATCTTCCAGATCGTGACATGAAAGTTTGCCAAAGGTGCTTTCGACTGACCCATTACAATGATGCACTAGATCTAACGGTATCCACTCAAGATTATGTCAGAATGCTGTCAGAGCTCAACACCAAAAGAGCATTGATACTTTTAATGGTGGATGTCTTGGATTTTCCTAGCAGCCTCTTTCCTGATTTGCACCAGTTATTGTCCCATAGAAGTGTTGTGCTCATCGTGGGTAACAAGGTGGACTTGCTCTCAGATGCCAAGAAAGGAGAAATTTGGACCAAATATTCTGAATTCATTCTTAGTGAAGCTAAACGTTCTAGTTTACAAGGTTGTAAAATCAAAGGCGTGCATTTTATCAGTGCCAAGACTGGTCAAGGAGTGGATAAACTAATCGATTATATCATGAAAGACTGGGGTAACAGGGGGGACGTTTATTTGCTTGGTTGTACCAATGTAGGCAAGTCTAGTTTATTTAATCAGCTAATGAAACTTATTTGTGGTAGTGATAAACTTGATCATACGTCTCCTGCAACCATCTCTCGTTGGCCCGGCACAACCCTAGACCTTTTAAAGTTCCCGCTCATGTCTGTCCGCAAGTGGTTCAGATTGGCTGCACACAGAGAGCGAGTAGCCAAGTTGGTTTATGAACCAGAACATGGGAGAGGTGGATATATTCCACCAGCTAACAGACACTGGGTACATGATACTCCAGGAGCAGTGAATGATAACCAAGTAAGTGATAATATAGTAACAAATATTTGATACCAAATTTCTTAACAAATGATAGTCAAATATTTCGGCCCTAACCATTACCACCATTTTTGGTGGCATGGAATACCTAAACAATGTTGTAGAGGTGCACTGTATCATGTCCACCATTAAAATCAACTACCGTATAGCTCCAAATTTTCTTGGTTGACATGATTTTCGTGGATTACACAGAAATCACGAAAATTCCTTAAGTACAGGGCTTCACGCTTCAAAATCACGAAAATCAGCCAAGATCATGAAAATTTGGAGCTATACGGTATTGCTTTTAATGTCTAGAACTTGGAAAAACATGATACATATTTTTGAGGTAACAGGTTTTCTTTTACTGTTTACCACATAAAATGAAAGTGTTACGTGTCTCTGTCATGTTTACATTAATGACTGTGTCTGTTGCTATTGCAGCTAATCAACTTGCTCACATCTGAAGAACTGAAAAGGCTACTCCCGTCCAAGCTCATCAAGCCCAGAAACTTCATTCTGAAACCTGGACAGACCTTGTTCTTGGGAGGACTATATCGCCTCGACTATGTCAATGTGAGGGTAACAGAATAAACAGTAAAGGTATACATATTTACATACAGGGGGCTACATCAGTGTATTTCACTGTGTTTGCATCGCACCAGTTACGCTTGCACACTACAAGGACATTCAAAGCCACAGAATTACATAAAAGGCATGCTGGGGAGCATCTGTTAGGGGTAAGCTAGCACCATATCAGTTGTGACTCTACTCTCTGATAGATACCCATAGGTGGACCTGAAAGGATGGCTGATTTCCCTGCATTAATGGCTACTTCACATAGCATAGCAGGTGTGGGATGGAAGCAGAGTGCCTCGGATCTCATCTTCTCTGGCGTCGGCTGGGTGGCTGTCACAGCTGGCACCGGAATGAAGGTGGACCTGGAGGCGCACTCTCCTGCAAGCATTAATGTCTGCCTCAGGACACCAGCCCTGATCCCAGAGGCAATCAACCAGCGTGGCCGACGATCACAAGCCAATGACAGAACTAAGTACCGTGGCTAAATTTGTTTTTGTATGATGTACAAAACGACTTCTAAATATACAAGTGATGAATGTCACATTTCACCACATTGTATTACAACCACTGGTAAAATTGGCTTATTGTTTGCACCTGTGGAGACATTCTCTATCTTTCTGACAATCAGCAATCCGTCTATCACCTTTCCAAACACAACATGCTTTCCATCTAGAAAGTCACACTTTGCACACGTTATAAAAAATTGGCAACCGTTCGTATTTGGTCCGCTATTGGCCATGGATAGCAACCCAGGTGTGTCATGCTTGAGCTTGAAATTTTCGTCTGCAAAGCTTGCACCGTAAATGCTGTTGCATCCTGTTCCGTCGCCTTCAATGAAATCACCTCCTTGTATCATAAAGTCCTTAATAACGCGGTGAAACGTGACTCCTTTGTAGCCCTGAGGCACGCCATCCTTGCGGAACTCTCCCGTGCAGAACTGCCTGAAGTTCTCTGCAGTCTTGGGTACAATATTCGCAAACAGTTCCATCTTTATTCTCCCGACCTCCTTTCCTCCAACTGAAATATCAAAGAATACGATTGGGTTCGTCATGCTGTCTCTATTTGATGCGCACTAACCACGCTCACACCCCATAAAGAAAGATGGCCATTAATTTGAAGAAATACGAGTCACAACTGAGGGCAGCTGTTGATGATGTATTGAGTGACTCAGACACTGACTGGTATGAAATAATAACCGTAGATATCTTGTGTGTGTTAATTTACAACCATGCAGTTGTTCACGCATGAAATGACACGATATAGTTTAAGATTCCAATTGAGTTGTGCCATATATATCACGTGCGGGTCACTAGTGATGCAGGTCCTCACAATTGTAGTAGCATGGGTCAATAATGTCTATTGCCTCCATGTTGTAATGAGGATACACAACATTATGTATGGAGTACTAGTAACACCTATTGTGAGGGAATATCATCTTTTTATCGGTTTATGTCATGTTCTTATTATCAAGTTTATGGGATAGAGCCCCAAAGAATTGTACAGAAGGCAAAGCCTGTTCTAAGGTACTCTCCTAACCCAAATGGAATCCTAGTCAGCAAACGGGACAAATACTACAACAGAAAAATCCAATGTTGCTTGTGGGGATTGAGCTCCGGGCTGCCCGAATACACGTCAGGTGCCCAGAAGCCTCATAGTATAGCTCATACCCATACCACTGCTGTTACGGGTTATTTTCACGAGGTGCAAATTTTCACGAATGCTGAACTTTTTGCCTTTGCAGTTATATTCATGATTTAGAAATTCACAACTCTACACACCAGAATGACCTCACATAATCAACATGTCGCGAAGATTTTATAGGTCTTTTTTGTAGTCTGTGTCACGCAACTATCACATTCAAGTGAGTATTTGCTTTATTATAGTCTTCAATTTGTAGACATCATGAGTCAAGAGGCCATTCATGAAATTTGTGAAAATCTGCACCTCGTAAACATAACCCATTATATGATAATTTGTGCTAATCTATACCATGGATTGCAAAGTTATTGCAGCACAAATTAATAGTAATATTTAGCAAGTGGAGCTGGTTTGCACACATGAAGACGTGAATAGAGGCTGAGTATCACATGTACACAACATTTTATGAAGAAAGAGCTGTGCAGTTACGGCTTTATTTACCATAATCATGCATGTATCATTACTGCAGGGCTGTGTTTGGCTATGACGGGAAAACTCATGATCTCAAAGTAGTTGAGACAGGAGGTACAGTTTTTTTCATGACTTTTTGCTTTTATAATGTTGTATAATAATTATTGTAGTGTATAGAATCTGAATGGAATAATAAGTTTATCATACATGCAAATTTGGTATTAGGGGTCATTCATGATATTCAGATAAATTTTACTGCCTTCCTCTACAACATGCGAGTCTACAAAGAGTAGTATGCTAGGGGGAGGGAGTAAAATTGTAGTAGAAGTCTGAAAATTGAATGGCCCTTAATTAAATTAACCCTTGTTACTAACTCCCTGTCATTACATTACAGTACGTATCCCATTTATACTATTGTGATGTTGACATTGTGGCACCATGTCATTCTTAAAATGATAGTCAATTATTTTGTTTTTTCAATAGTACATTTGGCCCTTCCTGGTCACACATTTTAATTGTTCATGTATGGTATTTGTCCACGCGTATGTGTGAATAACAAGCAAATTTGAACACCTGTTTGTGCAAACCTTAAGCTTATAGGTATTTTAGCCCGGTAAGTTTTAATACAAGTTTTAAAGAGTAAATTTATACCCCAGTTTACAATACAATATTAAATTTGTTGCTCAACTTCAGTAATTTCATACCGCAGATACATATTGTTTATCATGATAAAAATTATTGTTATATATCGTGGTATGAAAATTTTGTATATCACACATCACTATGCTATGATGTAGCCATGAGGTGCTGCATTTAGTAGTGTGATGGTCTTGTTATTCAGAGGATGGGATAGAAGAGATGGTGAATGAGATGAGCAATGGGAAGATGTTGTACGCGTACCTCAAAGTCATGGACCCCAACACCTCACTACCCAAGAGTGTCCTTATCAATTGGGTCTGTAGCTAGTTATCCGTTTGTTTGTTTGTTTGTTTGTTTGTTTGTTTTTTGTCTAGTATGTATGGGCCATCATTCAGTGATCGTTAATTGCAGTGTATTATTTTATAGAGTGGAGGTAATGTTCCTACCTCTGTAAAGGGTGTTTGTACCAACCATGTTCCGCAGGTTGCTAAGTTCTTCCCGGTGAGAGCATTTTTATGTTGGTGTGTCCAATTGTATTGGGTGTTTACATTTATTTGTAGAGAGCACATGTTACAATTAATGCCCGCCATGAAGATGATCTTGATGAAGATGTTATCAAGGATAAAGTGTCTAAGGCATCAGGTTAGTGGCCTATGCTACAATTGCACGTGTACACACACAAATGATATTGTGATTCTATCCTTTTTATTTATGGTAATTCTATCTTAATTATAAGGTATTTAAATCTGTAATTAATTATGTTAATTATAATTATGTTATTTATGTATTTAAAATTATGTTTTTATTTATTGTAATTACATTACTACATATGTTCACAGGCTCCAACTACAGCTTCCACAAGGAGAAGGCTAAGGCAGTTGAACCAACAGGACCAGTGGTAAGTTATCATACAAGACAACATCACATGTTCATGTGAACAGTAAACTCAAATAGTAAATGCAGTAAGAGAGTTGCTGCGATTTGCATATTACCTGGGGAAATTTTGAAGGGATGTAAAGTTTACTGCAAGCTTGCTGAGCACCACAAATTTAATCCTCAAAAACAAGCAGTGCCTTTATTAAGCAAACAATTGATGATCAGCTAAGAAAATCCTATCAGACTTCTCTTCCTTGAAATATAGGACCCTTGAAAATTACTCCATATGTGGTAGTCTATATTTAGAACTCTTGTGTTAATGGTTCACACATACGTAGCTAGTTCACCTGTATTGTTTTTTTATTAAAGGGATCAGTTTATAGGAAGGTCAATCCAATTGAAGACATACAACGTAACAAGACAGATAATTTCTGGCAGAAGCAAGAGGTAGGCATGTGTATAATGGTGGTAGCTTTGTATCATGTGTTATTATTAGGCTGATGAGGAGAGGCGTAAACATGAAGACAAGGCAAGGCAGCAACAGCAGAGGGTCCAAGAGGAGAAAGACAGGAAACAAAGAGAGGTAAAGTACTTGCCGTGTAAATGTATTGTGTGTTAAGTATAGTGTGTGTGTGTGTGTGTGTCTGTGTGTGTGTGTGTGTGTGTGTCTGTGTGTGTGTTTTAACACCATGTCAGTCAGCACCTCCCGTGGGGACCCCTGGGCAACGGCTATTAGCCAGCTAACGCTGCAAGGTTGGATTCTGTGTGTCATGTCCAGGATGCCGTCCGCCTGATGGTATCACTTGGCACACACCAACCTTGTGCCTCTGCTGGGGTCTTGCAAGCCCCTCAGGGGTAACGCTTTTGCACTTAGGGCAAGGACAGCTATTGTGCCACTATGCTAAGTGTGTATGCTGCTGCTGGAGTTACAATGTGTCCTCTGGTTTCCATGCGGCTGTGCCATGACCATTGCCAGTAAACCAGATGTACCCTGGCAGTGTGGTGGCCTGTTCTTGCCCCTTCCTCTTTTGGAAGGCCACGTGACCCTTAGGGGTAGTGGACAGACAGGACAGGACAGGTGTGTGTGTGTTTGTATATGTATATGTGTGTGTGTGTCTGTGTATCATTTGTGGGAGGAGGAGTATATATATTGAGAAATAAGGATGTCAGTTCATAAACAATAAGTGATGAGATTAAATGAAATCAAAAGTTTCTACACTGTATTGTGAACTATTATTAATGTGACGATAATAGCATTTGATGTAAAGTTCTAATAAATGATCACTGTTTGGTGTGCAGGCTCAGGAAGAAGCTCATCGTCACAAAGCTGCAGAAGATAAATACCGGGCGGTACAGGAACAGAAGAGACGTGAAGTGGATGAACAGGTTGGACAAAGAAGAGCAGCACAATACTTACTAGGACTGCATTGAGGGGTAGAGGGGACATTCACCCTATTACACTATCTCTTGCACCTCTAAAGTTTTAGAAAGTGACTTTGATACTCCCTGTTATACCACTTCAATGCCTCATGCATTTTGAAGTTGTAATTTGATTCCCCTTGCTGCTAAACCTCCTACTTATGGCGACCACTTGTGGTGAATTTATATGTATAGAGGAACAATAGTAAGGAGGTTTTTTATTGTGCCCTTAAGATGGTGAGGGATCTTTTATTGTAATTCGTTGATGGCTACTACATCTTTTGTTTCACTGTGCTGTTAATCCTGTAGGATGTTCCTCCCGTTAGATCTAACATTCAGTCGCAAAGGGCTGCGTTTGAGCAGTCACCGCCACCGAAGGAGTCGATCGTGCCGAGCAGACGTACTGAGCCACCCGTCTCCTATGAGGACACCGCTCCACCACAGCCCAGCACCATGGACGACATCCAGACTGACCCACAGGACACCTTTGAGTATTCCACCGTACAACCTGACATACCTGACACCACTTATGATAGTAAGCTTAAAATAGCCGAGAATCTACCATTGTCAGTTAAATTTTTTGAATGGTTGATCAGACATTGCTAAAATATGATGTTTGTGATGCTTCTGTAGTGAGTATCACCAGCTGTAACTAAATCACAAAATTAAGAACCAACAAAACTATAAGTACCGCAAAGTCTGAAATTTTTGCAGGATGAAAATCCCAAAATTAGGACTTTCATGTTTTTTTATTCACGGATCAGGTAGAGTTTGTACCAGAGTAATAATATTGTAAGTTAAGTAATTCACATACGAAATTTGCAAAACTTCACCCCACAAAAATTTCAGGCTACGCGATACTTGTTCACTAGATATATAGAATTGATATAGGCTGTTACCAATTTTATTTGACAAGTGTTGCATCTGCTACTTTAGTGGGACATCCTGATGTGACTGACATTTATGACACTGCCGTCAATCCTGAACCAGATGATCTTTACGATGAGGCCATGCCTCGGCCAGTAAGGATTTTATTGTATTGTTTCAGTTTTGCATTTGTTCTAGTGTCAGTGCTTAGATTAACATTTTGTACAGGTAGAAATTGTGTACATTTCTCATGTCAGAACAAAATGTGTTCGTCTGGACATGTCAGATCATGTCCGGACGATGCCCAGTTGTTGAATGTTATTTGTGAGCCCCGTAATATTTGCTGCTTACTCCAGTTTTCACCACCATACCCTGCTCACATGCATGATAAGAGGGTAGCCTGGCATACTGTCTTTAGCTCCATTGTGTCAGCCATGTTGTAGCTAGTTTTAATTATTAATGCATAAGCAGAGAAACAACAAATAAACAAAATTTTGTCTAAACCAATGTTCATTGCAATGATCCTAGTATTTGAAACTTCTAAATAATATCACAGGGTATGAGCAGCCTAACATCTGACATTTTCCGAGCACTTTTGGTGTTATACACTTGAATTATATATTTATACATTTAAATTGTGCATTTACAACTTACTCATTAAAGTGCCACATTATAATTGTATTTCCATTATAATTGTATTTCCGTTGATAGGATGATAGTGTTGATGATATTTACGATGAGGCCATACCACCAGCGGTAAATAAGAGCCTCTTGTTACAATTATTATATCATTATGATGTCATTACAGGATGGTGGTGGTGAAACAGCGAGAGCAGTGTACGACTATCAGGCTGGTTAGTTCATGTCATCATCAGTAAATCTCTAACAATCATTGGAAATACCAGCAAAACATTCGAGGAGGAAAATTTTCATGGTATTGATGATTTCTTACTCAACTCAGAATGTTTTTCATTGAATATAAACTAGATTAGGCATTCATTATAAAAGAAGCTGTCAGCAGTACAATTTTCCCATGAATGTTCATTTTCTTTTCTAACCACGAAAGTTTTCACCTCGAATATTTTGCCATATATGGTACCTTGTTTACTGGTAGTCCAAAATTTTGGACTGAATTGTACAAAAGGCATCCTTCATGAAAATATAATCGTAAAGTCTACCTGGTTCTTGAATGTAATTACAAAAATCTTCTTTGGAAGATATTGGTCTCATGAAAATTACCTGAGGGTCCAACACTTTAATAATTGTGTATGAAAATCAATTCTAACTTGATCATCTGATTTCAGTGGTTCGAAATAATTATTCATTTTTTAAACCAGGCGTGCGCCGGCCGAAGGCTGGTGCACGCCTGATTTCTTGAAATCGTTTTCGTGAAAACGTTGGTGTGTGTCTGCCCCCCAGGCTATTAAAAACCATTTACATGAAATGAAGCCTGAATAACCAATCATATAAGTCCTACTGCTTTTCTATGACACTTGCTATCGATATTACTGATGGGCGGGGCCTTAGTAACGAAGCGCATCGTGAGTTACTGCCGAATAAGAACAAGGTAATGCAGTGTTAGCCGTTCATTCCATAGTAAAAGCTGTTTGAACAGCTGTACATTACTAACAAGACGGAGCCTTTCAGTTTTGAAAGTGGGCGTGCCGTGCAGGTTACAGAGCTTATAATACAAGACTAGCCTATAGTGTTACAGTAAGAGTTTCGGCTTAAAACAACTTTGTACTACTTTTAAAAAGATTTATCACTAAAGTACTGGAGTATAAAGCAAAAGAATTAAATTTGTATATGTTGCTATGTGCCCCTTAGTGATGAGTCTTTGCTCACATGACTTACTTGTGATGTCATTAATTACTATTACAATACACTGAATAGCAGTTGATTAACAGCTAGTGGTTTAACTTACACATTGCCTGGTTTTTAGATGGTAGAACATCAACTTGTTTACCATTCAATTTGATATTCATTTTAGCCCTAGTTTGAAAGCACAAATCAATAAAATATGTGTGAAACCTTTTGTCCAATAATAAAATAGGTTAAGAAGGTAGAAAATTGCCATGTTAATGTGAGTTGTAAGTTGATTAATTTCATGATTTTGCAGAAGCCAATTTTGCCCCTTCACTCAATTTTTTAAATTTGGTACACACACACACACACACACACACACACACACACATGCGTGCACACACACACATGCGCACTCACTCACACACACACACACACACACACACACACACACACACACACACACTGAAACTTCAATGTGCGGTGACAACACACTATTTTATTGTTCTAGCTGGGGAAGATGAAATATCATTTGATCCTGATGATATCATTACTGAAATAGAACAAATTGATGAAGGCTGGTGGAGAGGAAGGGCACCTGATGGCACGTTTGGCCTATTCCCCGCCAACTATGTAGAATTAATAACATCATAGGCTGTAGCAAATTTTGTGAATGTGTTATTTTGGAACACATGGCATGTATTGTTTTCTTTTTTACTTGCTAATGCATCATGTTTGTATGTTGTTTCTTTTGTTTTCTTGTATACAATTACAATAAACTCTAATAGAGCATCCATTTAAATGTGATGTTTCTTTTGTATTCTAATAATTTCACATCCCCACTGTATGCATTGGTTAGATGTTTCTTCTATGTTTTACATTGCATGTGAATATACAATGGCTGTAAGGTGTTACAGTATTTTTGGCTGTTGATAGATGGCACATTTGCCATGCAAACAAAAAATGGGCTTGTCCGGGAGTCGAACCCGGGACCTCTCGCACCCAAAGCGAGAATCATGCCACTAGACCAACAAGCCTTTCTTGATACAAAGTGAAAGTATCTATCCTTATAATTTTGTCTGTCATCAAATAAATCAATCTTAAAAAACAGAACACACACAAGTACATTGTTGTATCAACTGACTGGGAAATATAACGGTAGAAGATTTCTTGTTTTAACAGCTGTGGCTTGTTGGTCTAGTGGCATGATTCTCGCTTAGGGTGCGAGAGGTCCCGGGTTCGACTCCCGGACAAGCCCATTTTTTAAAATAAAGGTGAATACTAACCTGTTGTGTTAGCTACTAGCTTAAATATATAATAATAGATATTTTAGCCTTATCGCATGCATTGATGTCAGAATTTATGACTGCATGTAGCCTATTGTCGATTCTGATTCACCTTTCAACTTTTCATAGCAGGACTGTTTTTGTTTAGCATATCACTGTACTGCTTCTTTTGTCAAATTAACAAACCAGATGTTATAATTAGCAAGTAGCTGGATGAAAATTAAACAGTGGATAGACAAGAATTTTTTAGCTCTCTCTTCCAATACTATCTATAGCACCTGCATAATCAAAGGGACGGCGTGTGGTTTTTATTGTTTATATATCTGGAATTAAGACCATTAGCAATAATGTAGTTATATTGTACACAACATGTATTCTCATGCTGGTGCGTTTACTATTCTCCAAGAGTCTCTAGAGCAGCTTACAAGGATGAAGAAAGTAAAAATTGTAGCTACACAAAATCTTGTGTAATACAATGACTATAATGTGTTACAGTATTTCTGGCTCTTAACTAATAGATGCATGGCAAATTTGGCATGCAAACAAAAATTTGGGCTTGTCCGGGAGTCGAACCCGGGACCTCTCGCACCCAAAGCGAGAATCATGCCACTAGACCAACAAGCCTTTCTTGATGCAAAGTGAAAGTATCTATCCTTATAATTTTGTCTGTCAAATAAATCAATCTTAAAAAACAGAACACACACAAGTACATTGTTGTATCAACTGACTGGGAAATATAACGGTAGAAGATTTCTTGTTTTAACAGCTGTGGCTTGTTGGTCTAGTGGCATGATTCTCGCTTAGGGTGCGAGAGGTCCCGGGTTCGACTCCCGGACAAGCCCAATTTTTTACACATAGCTATTAATCACCACATGATGCAAATTTGTCAAACCTTTCCCTTCCAACTATAGCTACATATCATTGTGTGCACTAAATGTGTCATCAATTTTATTATAGCTATTTCCTTATATGATCTTACTACCACCTCTTTCATTTGGGAATTAAGACTAACACTGAATTCACCTTTATTTGCCAATAAATTATTGTCTCATATGCATGCATGCAGTATTTCAGATACCGCAAGGTTTCTCATTGGCATGGTGGAATATGCTATTCACAACCAGTTTTATGATTTGACGTCAGCTACCTACCAAATTGCTAAAACATGCAATAGCTACAGGTAGCTATAAGCTAGCTAAATGGTGTGGTGGTTTTTCTCACTAATGTTCATTTAATTTGCCAAATCATCACATTAAAATCACTGTCAAAATAATTTATACCACTTAGCTAGCTAATATAACTACACAGTAATCAATGCATGTGCAATCTCTTCAAAACTTGTGGACAATGTTCAGGACTACTGATGCTGTAATAGCTACACAGGCTGCTAAGCTATAGGTATAGGCCATGCAGCATGTGCATAAAAATATTAGAATAATGTCTCTCCCATTAATGCATACATTCACAATGAATGGTGTAGCTATAGTGAGTCATGACATGTGATGTATACCATATAGTGAAACTTCTCAGTGACTTATAGCTATGGCTATATTGTAATGGCACATGTAGTCATGCATGTAGCTACCTACAGTTGAGCATGCCGGCTTGAACATTTTCTTCATAAAGAAAATTATAATATTAGTTAGCTAATCACCTGTTTATATTTGCGGACAGTAAAGTTGCATCATTGCCGAAGGGAAAGAAAGAGTATAGCTCCCAGCTTAAAGTTGGATCAGTGAGGGAAAGAAAGCCAGCTTAAAAGACTGTGCATGCCTTATCATCCACAGCTTAACAATTTAAATATCATAACACAAAAAATGTTATTAGCAATAGAAGTAGTATAGCTTTCTTTCCCGGAAAAAAAAGCTGATTGTCTATTTAATGAATGGTCACTGTAATATAAGAGTAAAGATTGGGCTTGTCCGGGAGTCGAACCCGGGACCTCTCGCACCCAAAGCGAGAATCATGCCACTAGACCAACAAGCCTTCCTTGAATATCATGTGAAATGTCTTTCCTTATAATTCTGTCTGTCAAATGAATCAATAGAACACTCACAAGTACAATTGTTGTATCAACTGACTGGGAAGTATTATGGTTAACAGCTTCTCAACTGATAGCTGTGGCTTGTTGGTCTAGTGGCATGATTCTTGCTTAGGGTGCGAGAGGTCCCGGGTTCAACTCCCGGACAAGCCCATTTTTAAATTTTTGTACTGTATGTGCTGTGTGAGTGAGTCCCTATTGTTTTTCTTAACTATGATGAACCATAGCTAATCAAGCACATTGTACAAAATGGTTACTATGTGAAATGGTATACATGTAAGAGATCTATGGAGCCAGCTCGCCTCACTGCTAGAGCTGGATTGATATATACTCTAATAATAAAACAGTCACTTTCTAATGAACAAAGTCTGCATTTTTGACAATCCATGTAAGCTTAAGTATAGTTGGACTATATGTATATAAATTCAAAAGCTTATAAGATAGATTCTAGCTAACCTGAGTAGTAGGCATGTCCCGCATAATTTTAGGCATAATAGGTAGCTTAAAAAAGCATTGAGCATAATAGGCAAAATAAATTATTTGCATTTAAGGTCCAAATAGCTAGCCACCATAATACACACAAACTCCACTGTCATACAACTGCTAGGCTTATAATATTATTTTAACAACTTTTACCACTAAAATTATATAACGTATACAAGTGATTTTGAGCTACATAGCTATAGAGTGATCGGTAAGTTTAAAAATTTGTAGTTTAGCACTCTATTCATGAAGCATAATGGAGCATAAATTCCCAAAACACAATAGGCAATTAAGCATAGCCAATAGAGACTTGCCCGGCTGCCAAGTAGCTAGCTAGTTACCAAGAAGTAATGTGTGTCAACCGTTTAGTACACTTTGGAAATAAATTTAGCTACAAGTTAACTATGAGAACTAAAGATGAGAACTGGGCCAAATAGCATCTAATCATGTCGTTTTATTCATTATAAGCAATTCAATGATAATATTGCCTATTGAATAATACTAAAAGATGATGAAAACCACTATACAGAATACATGAGTGTATGGGTATTTTATTACTAAACCCACTTAGTCATTTTCGCTGGCCAGCTGGTCACATATTATAATAGTTTATTGCACTAACATTATTTCTCCATTGTATAAACAATATTAAAAAATAAAAGCATACAAAATTTTACAACATAAGTAACTTAAAATGCCATTTTGCAAATCACAAGATATTGTGGGTACACTTGATTATCTTTTACAGCCACGAATATCCGAGGGCAGTGTTCATTGTCCACCAAGGAGTTGTACAAGATGGCCTTGTTCTGGTCAGGATTTTTAGCTGGTGGCACGATCATTCCTGGGTCTCCCTTGGTGTATTCACCAGTCAACACTAGACAAATGTAAATGTATTTGTAACCATCCTCATCCTTTGGAGAGTAGCACTCCTGAGAAGAATAATCTGCATCAACCGCAAAATATACTCCCTTCCCATAGTAGGTGGCTAAAGTGAAAACATTTCGTGTGAATGAGTTGATGTGGGACCTCTATAAAAGAACTACCAGCTACAACACAAAA
Organism: Spongia lamella; assembly: GCA_963930835.1. Lineage (NCBI taxonomy): Eukaryota > Metazoa > Porifera > Demospongiae > Dictyoceratida > Spongiidae > Spongia > Spongia lamella. Next base: position 474,293 of record OZ005752.1, on the reverse strand, counting down.
CTACGTACCATTAAGGAAAAAACATGTACATATTCCTATTACCAAGGCTAATATATAGGAATATCATAAATGAGTAAAGCCTGGCGAATCAGCTAAGAAATCAATTTGGAGAAACAAACTTAGGCAAATTTAATAGGAAATTAAAGCTTTTGGTGAAAAAAGTTTGGCTATATAGCCAAATTCACCCCCATTATCAACTTACACTGCTAACGGTATGATCACCTCTAAAACACGACCCTTTTCTGTACAAAAATGCACAATAATCCAAATTACTATATTATCTATATATTAAGTGGTTATTTAACACTGATTTTCAATTTCGATTTGGTGATTTGGCAAATAATTACCACCATCAAATTCTATTTACCTGACATATTTTATTGCTTTACCGTGCCTAATCGGTTTTCAGTAATGCACTGCCTGTTTTGCGTGCCATATACAATACAATATGTATGGTATATGCCAGTTACCATTTCTTCCTGCAAACGTTCTGTTGAATCCTTGGTGGTTTATGGGCTCACAAGCCACCTTGTTGGTGCCATGGAACAGCTGTCTCTCCAACTGACAGTCACTTGATACATCGTGTCTCATCAGAGCCTTCATCATACTATACTGCTGGTACAGGTGAGGATTTTGAATGCGCTTGAGTTCAATAATCTGACACTCTGAAGGTGGTAGTGAGTTCTGAAAATTCCGTAAGGCATCCTTGTACTCCTGTGAATGAGGAGGAACAGTGACAACATAACACATCTCTGGTTTCCCATTGGCTCCAATCGGCTGTGGATCCCAGTGAGCTGGAAGACCTCCTATTCCTGTACAGTTATTGTATACACACCATCATGTACATTGTTTGCAAATTGAGCTTTTTGGTTTCCATAGTGATTAAAATTAACTGGCTCTTTCAGAACTTTGGGTAGAAGTGTTTTGATACTTTTGTAAGTTTATGTAACAATCAACCATAACATTGTAACTATGGAAACCAAAAAGCTCTATATATACCTACCTACCTGTAGCAGTTCCACCGTTCCCTACAGGTGAGCAAGCCAGCCTGTTTATCTTATAGGAGTCACCAGTATCCACATCAATCTCTATCATTTGTTTTAGGTCAAAGATGCTGTGATAGACAGGGTCATTCAGGTGCACACAAATCATCTCTGTTCCCTTCGAATATTGCTGTTCAATGACTGCAGACACTTCTGGGTCAATATCACTGTATTTTCTGCCGACTATCCGTTGCCATATACCATTGTGTACATTGACAGGTTTTAATGAATGCAGGTAGTCCAGCACAGCTGTTTCAGCCATCAGTACTCCATGGGAATCGCCACTAAGTGTGAATGAATCAGTGAACACCTTTATCTTGACACCATGCTGTTGGCTAATCGACTGCAAATGTTTTATATCTTCATTTGTACATTGCGCCATGAACGCAAAACTAGTTGTCTTGCTGCTCATTTCCCGCCTGACGGTAGCTTCCAGAACTTCTTTTGCATGTTGTATGGCTTTTGTTGTAGGGCCAGTGATGACAAAATGGACGGCATTGAAAGAGGACAGTTCTGAGGCATCCGGAAAGTCTGTCTTGCCATATGCAGTCATATTAAAAGGCAATTTAATAGTGTTAGCAAATGACGGAAAAACTCGACTTAGTTGTTGTTTACAAATTTCAGCTTCCTGGCTACTGCATACCACAATTGTAATTTTTCCTAAATGCTGCACATCTCGGTGACTAAATTGCTTACAAGCCCTTATCATTGCATTTGATATATCATCAATGGCAGTAACCTCAGCTAGTAAAGGAATCGATAGAGAAGTGATTTCATCCTCTTCTGCCTTCACCAGCACAGCAAGACAAGTTGATTCCACATATTCAATGGTTGAATCTTCAGCTGCAATATAAGGATCGAGAATATGAAAAATTCTTTTACACGGAAGATCTCCGGGTTTAGTTGATATTACCTTCCCAGGCGACAAGGTGATGTCATTTTTCACCAATCGTTCGCAGAGGTACTGAATGTCTTCACCACCACTAGCCAATATCGAACGGGAAACTTGAGTGAGTGATAAATCCAACAACTTATTTGTAATGTTAACTATTACATCACTGCATTCCTTCACAATATCACCCTCCACAATATTAAGTAGTATAGGTTTCTTATCATTTCCTTCACTGTTAGCCTCACTAACTGATCCACTCACCAAAGGTACAGCATTCGTCAATAATCTCTTTGCCAAGCCTTTGTTCATTGCTTGATATTCTTTATCGTTGTAAGCAACAAAATGGAAATGCTTGACTTCACCTTGGCATCGTCTATAGTATGCTATGCATTTGTCTAGCAGCTCCTGAGCAACTATCTCTACTGGATAACTCAGTGTGAAAACACCCATCACCAGGAAGGCAATACTTCTGGCAGTTAGGTTGTCTGCTTCACATATACACTTATCGATAACTTCCCTGTATACCTGTTAAAACATACCATAAGCCACATGTGTACAGACACCACACCACACCACACCGCACCGTACCACACCGTACCGTACCACACACACCACACACACACACACACACACACACACACACACACACACACACACACACACACACACACACACACACACACACACACACACACACACACACACACACACACACACACACACACACACACACACACACACACACTAGCAGTGGCCCATTGTTTCTATAAAGTTTCTGTTGTGTTATAAATGCATGTATCAAGTGTGCTTACCCTTAGGGAGTTTCTGTTTGCATAGAAAGGTAGGTTTACGTGAAACACATACTGACAGCAAAGATCCCCTCCACTGGTCACTAAGAAGTCTCCAATGGTTAACTCCCCATGCTCTTGATGGTATTTGTTGCACTCATCTTGAAGTGACGGCCCAGCTGCTTGAAGCAGAGCCTTTGAAGCCGGTCCACAAGATAGACTAAGATCACTACGAATTCTGTTAACTATCACGTCAACCTGAAACAAAAATGCATATGTATTTAGGAATTCCCATAGATAGTATATTCTCCCTATAATTTTTAGTATGGACAAGCTTGCATGTACATGCCTCGAGCTCTACCTGTTGCGATGCAATATCGCCTTTATCTATCCGAATGAACGACCAATCTCCCTCTACACATTTTACTGATTTTACACGTGATCGTTGAGGGTGCAATGGACTTAAGGGTGGACTGGCATCTACCACGTGAACCGGATGGCATTCTATCGTCACGTTCTCCTCGTGCTTTAGTCTGAAGCAAACATCTTGTATTCTCCCCCTGCTGTGCAGGGTCACCACACCAGGTGCACTGATCGTAAACTCTTCTTCTTCCATTACTCGCTCGTTCATTCCCCCAATTTATTAATTCGCGAGGTATTTTCCCTAACATTCATAACCCGATTCGTAATTTTCCGTGTTATCTTTCTAACGCCTACTTTGTAACTTGACTATACAAAATGTCATAAATTAATTTTACAAAACAACAACTAATAGCATACAATTACACATTAAAAAGAGCTTCAGTTGCTCTAAGAAAATTGGTATGAAAAGATCCTACAGAGAAGCGATGATTGACTGAGGCTTGAGCAGCTTTTACAACTGCCTGACGTTCCTCAGGTCTCATCATATAAATGTCGGACAGATACTCCGCATAACCGCTCACATTATCAGCCAAAAAACCGGTCAACTGTCCTTTCCATTCTTTCATGATGTCCATCTTAGGTCCACCAGAATCGTGAGCTATCATGACACAGCCGGCCGCCATACACTCCACTATTCCTATGCCAAAGTGCTCATTGCTCATCACGTGAAGCCCAGCAGCTGCCTTTTGTAACTCCTTCTTTAACTCACTAAATGGGATTTTTGTTTTCCATTCAATGTATTTACTTATGTTTAATTGTCTAGCTGCATCTTTTAAACGCTTTAAACGTTTATCATCCTCTTCATTACGACAGCTCCCGATGAGAACAAGTTTGATCCGATCTTTATGACTGACATTATTTAAAAATTCTTGCAATATTTTCAATTGCATATCATGTCTTTTTTCTGGCCTAAATTGACCAACTGAAACTATCCGAAATTGATTGTTTGTCACCATAGCTGATGTTGATACAGGTGTCATGAAGGCGCTAGTATCACAAGGAGGGTACACTATCGACAATCTTCGTGGATTCCAGATAGCCTGAATGTGACCGTGTGTCCATGAAGAGTTCACCATCACGACGTCAGATCTGTTCCCCACCAACGAGTACAACAAAGAGAACACCTTATAATACAACAATTTCAGTCTAGTCATAATGACACTGTTACTAATCCACGCTGCATTGTTAAACGCTTGTGTTTGATCCTCTACTACTTTAAGCATGTCAGTACTAATTGTTGGGTAATGGACATAACAAGCTGTCTTGCATTGACCTAGCCATTTAAACAAGATCAGGTTAAAAGCAAGTCCTGTTGTATCAAAGAATACGTTAGGTATGAAGGAACTAAATGCCTCCATTCCAACCCACATTGACGCAATGCTTTGTCCTAGTAGTGTAGAAAGCGGCCACATCTTGAGATTCAAGGCACCTGTAGAGCAAAGGTGGATAAATTCTACAGGTCTTGGCAATTCAATGTTGAAGGTCTTTTTAACACCATTAATCACCTCACTCTTTTTATTCACTGGATCTACTGTATAAATAACACAAAGGATGAAGCTGTACCGTTTCTGCAATGCCTGAATGCTGTTCCACAATACTCGTTCACCCCCACCTCCACTTGAACAATGAGGATGAAGGAACCCAACCGTCACTTGGTTTTCTTGCTTACTCCATTCCTTCAGTAACTTACTAGTTCTCCATCGTCCCACTATTATCCCATAACAAGCAATAATTAACACAACTAAACTAATAGATGAGATTGAAATTGTCAGAAGTGAAACACTCCATGGAGAGAACAATAACTCCAACGTGGTCCATAATCCCAAGGTAAAGCATAATGACACTAACACCGCAAACGATGTTATTGAAATAGTGACAATCAACACAATCATTTTAGTGATGGGCTTTATTTAGAACCACAATGTCTACCCCCTTTAATTTTACTGTACACAAAATTTCTAAGTTTTATATGTTGTCTTTTACTTTTCTTCCTTTTCATAAAGCATAAATCATAGACTACGACAAAAGAAGTAAAATTGCGCGAATAAATAAAATCGTCACGAGATCTCCTTAACAACGATTCGGGGGTGCCGCCTGGGGCTGGCCCAAAGCGATTATTACCTTTCAGAAGGCGACCGGTCGCTCGAAAATGACTACCGAAGAGGACGAGATTGGCATAACCATTGAATCACTCACAGGAACGATTTACGAATTAACAATCAGTGTATTCGAAACCATCTTAGCGATAAAAGCCAGGATACAACGATTGGAAGGTACGCATCTATTAAGGACTAATATTTATGTATTAAAGAAGAGCTGGTTCCCTTGTTTTTGACATAAATATTTAGTAATGATGCACATCCATGCATAAACAACCAATCCATCTTCACCAATTTGTCCAATTTAGGTATCCCGGTGTTTCAACAGCAGTTAGTGTACAAGGATTCAGAGTTGCTTGATGATTTCTGTCTACAAGAGTATAAGTATGATATGATAAGATCTAGTTTAGTATAATTGTATGTGATACATCCAGTATTCCACACGGAGCAAGACTTCAGTTACTGTTAACAATGAGAGGTGGACCAATACATGCTAGCAGAAGTGAGTGTACAATAAAGAATGGTGTTCATGAAATTACATGTTTGTTTACTTTTGATCAGTGTACTTAGAAGATTCTTTCTGTCACGAATTAGATAGCAGGTACAATTAAGTATTGTTGTAATAGCGTTAACTTGCCTGTGTCTTAAGAAACAATTTGTGGGACTCGGACAAGAGATTCACTTTAATTTTTGTCAAGTGAGTTCATTGGATTTTTTACTGGTGATGACGTGAACGAATAATTCACGACAGGGATGGTGAAATGGTACAAGTATTTGATCCCACTGATGGAAACATGACGCCATGCACAGAATCATTGAGGTATTCAAATTATGCTATTAGAAACTGTGGGCTTAAAATGGGGGAAGGTGTCTTTAAGAAAATTGTTTAATTGTTTTTCATATAATAAATTCTTATATGATTTGTTGCCACAGTGGCTCAGCGTACAATGGCTGTGATGACGAGGCTTCACCATTATCACAAGTAAGTCATCCAAATTGCAGCCTGTTGGTAAAACAAGCCATTAATTTTTTTAGCAAGCAAAAGAGGACCAACAGCTGATGATGAAGAAAGTGCAAGAATTACAAAGGAATTTGATGAAGAAAAGAAAGCATGTAAGAATGGTTACTAAGTGTTAAGATTCGTGCAACGTGTTACAATTTTTCTACCTTTGAACAGGCAAAGCCTGAAGATGTGAAACTTCACAAGTATGCTTTTATGAGCTGTAGTAATAGCATACCTTAAAATTATACTTTTTAGTAGGACAGCATTGCCATCCATTGCCTGTAAGAAGTCAGACAGTGGCAGAAGGAAGCATTCTGTCAACAGAAAACTTTCCAAACTGCCTCCTATAAGTTACGATGAACATTCTCAACCGCTAAGCAGGTAAATCCATCTTAATGTTTGTATATGGACGCCCGTTCTATCATATTTCTACTCAGGCAATCACTTCAGTGTAAGGAGGTTACTCCGCCACTGCAAAACAAAAAATTCACTAGGCCTCCTTCATGTGCTCGAAGACATCTTGTGTTTGATAATGACACACAATTCAACAGCATCGATTCTGGATTTGTAGAGGAATACATTCTACAACCACAACCAAGTGAAGAACAGGTACGTATGTTGATGAACACTAAAGATTGTGAAGGTATTATTATATTGATTCTTTTTAGGCCAATTTTTTACATTCAGCTAGTAAAAAGTTACGTCATGACGAAGAAATATTACTTGCAGACAGATTTGATCAGCTAACAATGACAAATAAAAAACCAACCAGTCGTAGCTTAAACAACAGAAGAAAAAATAAAAAATCAACAGCCTATTCCAGTAATACCGGTGAGTAAAGGTCATTTCAAGTTTGTGGTAGTTATAAAATGAATATACGTAGGTGGGCCATTTTTACCTCCACTTCACCCAATCAGAAAGCCACTATTTACAACAACAGATACTATTACTAGTAATAAAGTGGAGTTACCAAGTTTAGCAACCAACACTGGTGTGCATAGTAAAAAAAGAAAATGTACGCTATGCGGTAAAAAAACTAGAATAGCAGCGACATACACTTGCAGGTGTGTTAATAATTTTATGGCTGATTTTTTATGTAAGCATTATTATATTATTAGGTGTGGACTTACATTCTGTGCAATGCATAGATATGCAGAGGAGCATAATTGCTCTTACGACTACAAGACAGAAGGCAGAGAACTGTTAACCCAAACCAATCCCGTAGTAACTGCTTCCAAACTACCAAAAATTTAACATCAAAAAGGTGACAGTCTGGTACTGTCTCCTTATTTTTTGTTACATTATTTGTGCTGTATCATGGACACTGGGGTGCTCATAAGAATTCAAACAGTATTAAATTTTTAAAGTTATACATTTCTATGGTGCAGAGTAGTTATACAAAAAATCTGAATCTAACATCTGCTGGTTGTGTTGTTTATGCTATAAGAATAGCTTGGTGAGTTGCTCCCTGGTGTCATCTGGGCTGGTGACCGTATGTCCAATGGTTCGTGCATCATTAAATATTTCATAATCATTTCCACCCTGCCATTTAACACATGATTTAACATACGATTGTCCACGTGTATGTGTACAAATACCTCATATGTCTTGTCTCCAAAGAAGTGTATTTCTTTGTATCCTTCCTTCTCTACAAACCGTAAGCAAAAGGTCTTGTCCCAGCCGATGGGGAATACATCAAAACTGATTTGACCACCTGGAACAACCCATACTCAAGCAAGCAGGATGTTTGTTTTATTTTACCAATAGAATACTTTAATCCTATGTCTGGAAACTCCTTCTCTAATGCTTCCACAAATTTAACTCTGATCCCATGTTGCTGTGAAAATTTCCATTTAAGGTACTAAATATCCTAAAATAACACTCACCTGGTCATATTCAAAGAATTCCATTCTTTCCTCTTGTGTGCAGTTCCTACCGACTGGACAAACATTTATCAGTCCATTCCTGAACTCAATGAAAGTACCCCTGTAAAGTTATAGCAAAATTATATGTGAAGTTGTGAACTAATAAAATAGAATATAGTGACCTTTTCTTTGGTAGCTTTAATTCTGACATGTAACGAAGACAAAAGTTGATGAATTTCTGTATTTTCTCTTCTCCCATCTGTTTCTTTATGTTCTGAAATAAAGTTGCAAGTATTGAAGTTGTATGGTATGATACAATGGCCTTTACTTGTATTGCCGCTAATTCTCCATTCTTATAAGCAACGAGGCCATTCTCTGAGAACACGTAATCATACATCTTGGTGACTATTTTGTAAACGCAAAATTTTTGTATGTCAAAATTTACGCTCGCAAAAATAACTGAGTTGCAGTTGCTTACTGTCATCTCCTCCCATTTGTTCCTGCATTTTATCGTAATCTGATCCACCAACTACTCCAATGGCTACTTTCTTTTTGATATTCAGTATGAACTCCTTCATCTCCGGAGTGATAACCTGGTCCAATGGGCCATAGCAACAGCATGCAAATGAATGGCTTAAGCGCTTTCTCACCTTTCTGGATGGCGTAAGAGTCCCATCGACATCAAATAGACACAAAACTTTCCTGTCGTCTGCCATATTCGACAACTTTTCCAAGCTAATGTAAATTTAATAAGTAGCTAAGGTCACAAATTCTACGAGGTGCGTTGCTACCAACAAAAATTTAACGACTACCGAGTCAAAAATTAGCTATGGCGACTGGCTTGGAGTATGACGACCGCGTGAAATACGCGTGTTCTTGTTCTACATTTTCTCCCTTGGTCTACCAGTACTTCTGCAAGTATTGTGTGAAGCTCAGGTGCCCCGATTGCGTGACTACATCGGTATAAAATGGTGCGCATTATTTAGAATTTACACATTTTTTACTAAAATATAGGTCGATACTTTTTATTGTCCACACTGTTTTGACACAGTACCACCACTTGAGGCAAAAGCGAGAAAGGGACGGTATGTTGCTAGAAAAGCGTTACATTTCGTCATAAAAGGATTTTCTCCAGGTGTAAGAACTGCTACAAATGCCCTCGCTGTACTTGTGTGCTGAGCACACGTGCTCATGTTGCCCAATTAGATGCTGCTAAATCTGTCACTGCAACTGAAGGGAAGGACCAGGCCGCTCCGAAGGCAACAGAAACATCACCGTCTACCACCCGTAGGGCACTGGGTCGGAGTGCCAGCGGCAGTAGCGTAAAGGGGGACATCAAGAAGTTTTACCTGCAGTGTAATTGTTGCCAGTGGTCCAGTAGACAAGCCAACATCCCTGATGTCAAGAATAGTAAGATGTTTATCATGTATGGAGTATTAATGTAATGTTAGAATAATGGGATCCATTTTATAAATAACTTCCACATACAGTTGCTATGCAAGTTTAAGAGTTTGATTTTCTTTGAGGGATGATAATTATATCACATGTTATGACAAATGGTTTGCTTACTATAAACAATCAGGTCACAGATATAGTGTATATTGGCCTTGATTGGTTATCTCAACTGGTAGTAGTAGTAGTAGTAGTAGTAGTAGTAGTAGTAGTAGTAGTACACAAGCCATTGAAGCCAAGAAAGGTCTAATATTGGTATTGCAAAACATGTAGTAAGTCTGTGACATAAATAATTAACATATTAGATATAAGATACATACTTGCAGCATTGTTACATTGTTATGGTCAACCAAGTTTGGGGCAAAAGTGAGGAGATGGGTGAGAACATGAAAGTTCCTGGGAGATAACATACCTTGTATTGTATTTCACTGAATATGCTCCCCATTTGTTAAAGGTGTTTTCTATAAATTGTGATTTAGTTTGGCTTTCTTGTAACTTCCCCCGTCAATTCATTGACTTGTATATATTGGCCAAACAGAACAGCTAGTATTAGTAGTGTATAGTTTTAATCATGCCAATATATTTTCATGCAATTGATAAGTTGCTAAAAATTTGTCAATAGCTTCTTCCAGCAAAATTTTGCACTGCGGTACTTAAATACAAGTGTCAATCTCTCCTTGTTGACTATAACTGTCTAAAGCTTTGCACTCTAGCTTATGTGCCCTTGAAAAAGCTATTAAATAGTAGCCCTGTTTGTAGTATTTTGACCAGACCAGTATCATGCTGATAGGCATGGGGCCAAGTACATTGGCACTTAGTACGTGTACATGTGACAGTTATTGAGTACATGACATGTTATATAGGAGACCACTTTTCCTTTCCACAAGAACAGTAAATTATTTATCCCCACACACACACACACACTAACTGGCGCTCCTGTGTTGCATACATATCTGTACTATATAGTACAATAAGAAACGTGTCAAGATTGGCTGTTGCTAAAATTTGTTGTTCTGAATAAATAAGCTCCTAGCCATTGTTGACATTGGTAACCACCTTGTTAGCATGTCCACTAAACACACTTTCATCCAAGCATCCACCCCGTAGATATGAGAATAACAAATTAGTAGATGTAGTTTGTGAAAATGTTTGGCAATTGTGTATTCTCATGATCTGACTTGGGTGGGTGGCTTAAAGAAACTGATGATGCTTTTTGACTGCAGAAATAATTTGAAAATATTATTTTACAAATTTCACTATTATTTCATGAAATTCCATGGAATTATATAATTATAGTGATGTAAAATACCATCTGTTGTAATGTAACTAAATAACATGTTGTGTGTTTGTGTAGTAAAGATTTGTGACGGTTGTTTATCAAGCTGGTTCTCCCAAGCATCCAAGCTCCAGCATATTGAGTTAGTTATCAGATCAAAGAGATCCTCATAGTTTTAGATGAATAAATCAAACCATATGGGCAAGAGTGCTCTTGGTGTGACACATGGTTCCAAATTCTTCTTTGTCTGAGCTGCCTAGTATATTTGGCAACCGCCTGTAATACCTCAAACTTTGTTCATATCTCCTCTGTGAATTTTAAAATATTGCAAACTAATGATTTCAAGGATTGTGAATGGCAAGTTATTCTAAAATCAGTGACATCAAAATTTCCGAGTACATGCATGCATGCATACAGTGTATATACTAATCAATTTTGCTACAAATGTAAGAACATTTCTCAGGATTCACAATGTGACAGTGGAGAATTATTAAGTGTCAATTAAACTATTAAACACTTACGTACATCATTTCGTGTACTTCTGGACTGTGTCATTACAAGGGATTTGTGACTAAGAACACCAGTTAAAACAACATTGCATGCATATTAATCCATCTAGCTTAGCATTCTATCTGCTGGGGGTGTAAAATGGTAATTCATTCATAGATATTTTTGTCTAGAGATTTCCAGTGACAAAAAGCTTAAAGCTGTCAACAAAGCCTTCGTCACATTTTGTAATTATAGATGACGGATTTTGATGGCGCTTTACGCGACTGAAAGGTGCTACAATAACTTGACTATGGCACAATAAATGTCAATTGTAGAGAAGTAATCAAATACTCTCCATGCATGCACTACAATAGAACAATGTCCTATTATTTCACTTAATTTATTCTGTTACCAAATCTCCAATTTGGAAACCAATGTATGTCAGCATGGTCACATTAATTTAATGAATATTTCTATTTTCCTGCAGTTAGTGAGTTTCAAGGAGCAGCCACTGCCATTCACAAGAAGGTTCGTTAGAAGCTCACAAATCACTTGTGGTTTTTGATATCCCTTCATCGCAAAAGGTTTCTGAGTTGGTTGCCAGCTACAAGAAGGTTGCTATGCAGGAGAAAGCCGACCGAGACAAAACCAAACTATCAAGGAAGCACAAACATTTTGCTCTGCTGGTATGGTTTCTTAATGGAGCGAGTGATCATTTGGATAATGAGATTTATTGTTGAATTAGGAATCAACGAAATTTGAGAAAGCCAGCATAGCGTCATCACGAAGGTAAGCACCTGGTGACTTCATGTTTAATGATATTAAAATTAATGTAACCACTAACTTTACCTGACGCTTTATTGACACTATCTGTTTCCTAAATGAATTTGCTTCTGTGGTGACGTTAACTGTTGGGCATGGGGGTGGTATTGTTTTTTACTTAAAGTACGCCAGCACAACTGCCAGACCCTGGAAAGGACCCCCTGGAGGACGTGGCTGCAGTGGCATCACAAGATCCTGAGCCCCTCCCACCTGATATATACACAGAGCCTCTGCAGTTGGATAAAAGTCAGCATGTAACGTCCAAAATTACGTAAGAATTGAACTTTTGATGTTGTTAGTGATGGGAATACGAGACCTGTTACGAAATCCTTTACAACATCCGACTGATCCAAGGTCAGTTATTAAGTTTGAAATGTTTTAGCAAAGCTTACTACTACACAGTGAATTACGGCCACTCCCGGTACTGATAATGGGGAAGAGGCTACGCCGTTGTAAGGTAAGCTGTGCGCCTTTAGAGTTTGAGATGTGGAGTAGTCCACTATGTGTTACAGGGTTGTGATCATATATTGTGCAAATCAGAATATAATCCGTCATCTGTTCGCTTCAAAGTCCAGCAAGTCGCCCTGTAAGTGTCAAAACAGCCTTAATAATTGAAAACATATGTTGTTTTACTCTATCCCAGAAATGCTGTCCCTACAATTAGAATGGCTGAACCACCCAAACTGACTGTTGACAGTGTGAGAAATTCTTTTGTGATTGACTTAACCAATTTATCTAATCCCTGACATTGTCCTCTTTTTATTATGGCATTAGGAGAATCCTGTCATGTTGTCTTTCACCAATCCATGTGCAAGCCCCATAACAATAAGCTTTGATCCATGTCTGGACATCAGCTTATTGAAGAACTCGGGATTCCAAAGTTTTGCCAGAGTGAGCATAAATGATTATGCGGTGCTCTAGATAGATTTTCCCTTATAAGGTTCGTCTTCCCGACGGTGAATACCAGGTGACAGGTATTGATGATGCATTATATGACGACTCCTTTCAAGAGCAAGATTCACAGCTCAACACTGGAAACCCAGAGTGAGGCAACTTACAGCAGTAGGTGTAACGTGTTACATTACCTATTTAAAACAGTTACATAGTGAATAAGACAACCGGCAAACTAACACTCAAGTTTCAAGTGACTCCCACAATGATTTCTGATGAAACTAGGGTAAGTAATGTTACCTAAGTAGTGTGCATGTTAGAAAGATTCGGTAAAGATTCCAGCACCCAAACAGAGTCCAACACTATGTATTTTTTCCTTTTTAGATTGGATTTGTGTTCAAGTTCACATCACCGGTGCCCGAAAAGGCAGACGAAACACGACCACCACTGGCCATAGTAGTAATCTTAAACTTGGGTCAAACAATTAGTAATTCATAGGTACTTACAAAGTACAAATGGATTTACAGGTGAATAAGAAACATTTTGTATAAATATGTACATATTAAAGTGACATTCAATGCTGTTTACATACCTTTAAGTGATAATTGTAAAAATTAAACATATGCTATATAGTTGTTCTATACATAATGACATACAGAGAAACATAAAAGACTTTAAAATAATTTGTTTTCTACAAGTATTAGCTTGTGAAGCACTGAGCGGAGTGTAATTATGCTTTGCCGCCACAGCTGAACACTTCTTCTAGGGTTATAAACAGATCATTGTTGCTATTGCAGAGTTCAAAAACCGATCTGGGACACACAGATGGTAAGACGTTGTACAATTCAATGATTCTTGCATAGAGCATTTGAAATTCATCCAAGTTCAGAAAATCTCTGGGATCTTGTCGGTCGGAGAATGGAAAGACACTGTTCCCAAACTGGTCCCTTGAGACTATATCCGCAAAGACAGGCTGCAGTTGGCTCACTAACAACTCGCTGGCCAGCAACGTTGCTGTATCATCAGGAGTATCACAATCTAAATAGGAAGGTGAAAAAATCTGCTGACTTGTTAACACCAAATAAACACATGGTGATGTGTTAATTTAACAAAACCATCTACTTACATGGCACTACCCCTGTGCATAGCTCCAATTCTCCTGCACTGACGTTGCCATCTCCATTACCATCGCAGAAGCTCAGAAAATCATCTTCACAGATGCCCAGGTGTGTGTTAGAGTCAGATAATATGCCTTGGAATAGCAAGTGAAATTCGTGACGATCCAGTGTGCCAGTGTTGTTTGTGTTAAATGAATTGTACAAGTTGGTGACCTGTCTCATGAGGGTTTGCAGGTAGAGCTGTGTTGTGCGGAAGTGATCAGGTAGACCAACATAAGTTACTGCCAAAACAGTTTGCAGTTCAGCCAGACCCCTAACTCTTGCCTCCAGCGTTGTAGCACAACTGACTAGAGTTTGGTAGCATGTAAAGCGACGCAAAGCACTATTAGGTAGCTAAAACAACTCACCACATCTTAGCAACCCCATAACCAAGTCTTCACAACAATCATCAGTGTTAGTATGAAGACAATACTCGTCACAGTAGCATACTTGAGGGGTTCCCAGGCAAGAATCGTTTCGTCCGCGGCAACAACTCGAGTATCCAGCTGCGTGGCAGGGACGGGACAGCATTGCTGATCCGCTCGCAACTGTACCTTGCCCGGACGGTTGGGCCCTGAGGGTACAGGAGAACTGCAAAACTGCAAGAACTAAAGCTAACAACGTCATCATTTTACAACTATAGTATGATCCTATTTCGGTAGAGCCGAGCGAAGAGTGTGGTAAGATTGTTACGTAGGCTGCTATTAGCTGCAGGCGATGTCGAAAGAGGGCATGTCCTAAAAGCCTCAAACTGCTTCCCGTGCGGGCCCCGTGTTTCTCCGGTTTTCAAAAATTATTAAAGCACACTGATAAATTAGCACGAATGAAGAGAGTTATGGTGCCGCAGTTAGATTGGTGTCACAGACTTACGTAGAACAAGGTAGAAATGCCCACAGAACTCAACAGAATTTTATTAGGGAACTTCTTGAGAAGGTACAGTACCGTAATCACTTCCCGTCAGTGTTATGCCGAGGGGTCCGCAACAAGCTTGAAATCTCGTAGGTCATTGCTGAAATCTTTGATATCTTGAAATCTGAAATCTTTGAAACTTACAAATTTAACCGGATATTTTCGGAAATGATCACGTGAGGCACTCATAATTTCACACGTGCAAGGCCACAAGTACGGTCACACTAGACGATCGAACGAAATCTCATGAAATCTTTAAATCTTGATCTTGAAATCTCTTGAAATCCCACTTGAAATCTTGAAATCTTACTTGGAATCTAAAGATTTCGAAATCTGGTGGTGATTTTTGCTTGGTTGCGGACCCCCCGTGTTATGCAACCCATGGATGCATTCTTACACAGAGGAAGATACCGGAGGACGGTTGGCCGGATAACAGGATTGAAATGTTGCTAGGGGAATTGTCAATGTAGTCTCGTGAACCAGACCCTATTTCTCCGCAGGGCGCTTATCGATTGGAGATTATAAGCGCCCAGCTACGAAAGGGTCTGGTCAACTGCCTATACCATTTTTGTTCTGTAGAATCGACAGATTTTGTCGATTGTTGATTAGTGTGGATATGTTACAAAGAGGTGTAAATAAACCATACGTTTTTGATTAGCCGACACGCCGGTGAAACTCACCAGTAGAAAACGTCACGCATAGTTTATTTACACCTCTTTGTAACATATCCACACTTATCAACAATCGACAAAATCTGTCGATTCTACAGAACAAAAATGGTATAGGCAGTTGACCAGACCATAGATAATATACTCCCCTTATGGATATGAAACTGCGGCGCGCGCCCATACATTTTCCGTTGAAGGTCCTGGTAACATGCAGGTTTCGCGCCTCCATGAAGATAGTTGTCGATAAGCTACCCAGCGTGTAATATCTCTTCTCTTTTTGTACGTTTCCGCCTTCAACGTTTTGTAAAATTAATTGTTTTACCCCGAAATTTCGTTTTTTCGCGTGAGTAGACATGTTTTTCAGTTCCGTAGTGAAATAAGGTTTGTGCACATATACAGCTCTACCAATAGCTTATATGGGGTATGTTGTGGTTCTTATACGTGGCCTTAAAGTGTAGAATGCATTGAGCAAGCAATTGAGTCCTTGTCGGTAGAGAAACTTAAGTTTTTCATGTTTAAATGTAAATTGACCTGGTGTCGTTTGGGCACATATTCTCGAAGAGAGTACAGGCTACACTGTTCAAAATAACAGGGATTACTATTTACACTATACCGTGTGCAATGCTATATATTATAAAACACAATATCTTTCGAAGGGAATGGCACAATGCTCGAAATGAGGGACAACATTGCATGCCGTTAGCATCATTTGTTTCCTTGTTTGTTCAAAAAACCTCTCATAGTAGTTCACAAGTTCACTGTTTCTTGAAATATTTCTTGCAGTAAAGTAACTAAAGTTCTTTTGAGTCTTTGTAGGGATTCTCGAATGATTAACTGCCATTTTGTCTGGCCGGCTGTACACATGCCGGAAAGGGGGCGCGAAACCAGGTTAGTTCCGGTGGCGCTTAGCAGTTTCATATCCATAAGGGAAGTATATTATCTATGACCAGACCCTTTCGTAGCTGGGCGCTTATAATCTCCAATCGATAAGCGCCCTGCGGAGAAATAGGGTCTGGTTCACGAGACTATTGTCAATGATGGACAGCAATAATTTCCCAGGTATGGCTTCTCACGTGGGCATCTGGTAAATAGCTATTAGTTAACAGTTATTCTATGTGAATCACTTACATTTAATATTTTCACTTCATTTCTTTTAGATAATGTGGGTGCTGGTGAGCGGGAGGCCAGGATAGTGTCAGATTTAGTGTAAATTTAATTGTCTGCCATATTTGACAACTTTTCCAAGCTAATGTAAATTTAATAAGTAGCTAAGGTCACAAATTCTACGAGGTACGTTGCTACCAACAAAAATTTAACGACTACCGAGTCAAAAATTAGCTATGGCGACTGGCTTGGAGCATAGATAGTATAGAGCGCCGAAGGCGCGAGGGATAGGAAGCGCCAATAGAACACTGTACTTTGATTTTGAACACTCCGCACCCCGGTTATCAACACCTACGAAGGTGTTGATATACAAGAAAACGGAAGTTTACTGTTAGTTCGACGGTGTATTGTTGGGGAAGCTGCGTGTTTCATGAAACATTCGTCTCGTTTTGAAGCATTATATTACAGTAAGTTACTAAACCGCTTCTATAATATCTAAAGTAAAACGTATAGGGTAAATAATAGCAGTTAGTTTAGTTTATGGACGAAAAATTGCTACTTTTCGAGTACTTCAATCACTTTTTCCCCATATCTCCATAATGATTCTTTATAATGAAACGATTGTACGTTTCCATGCTGGAGTGAATGTTAGTGTATGGAAATGTGCAGGTAATTGGTGTTTCGAAAGTTATATAAATTCGACAGAGTAAGAAATCAAAAATTTATGCCGTTTCTTCTTGTACCTCTTACTGCAAGACTATACATCATATCCACTAGTTTCTTACGTTATTGTATACCTTAGATACTGTAGAATGTCTAACTTTTATCTATGTTCCGAATTTCTGTGTTCTTTTAAAAACCCTATAGCCAGCCGAGGTACGGAGTGAACGTGTGAAAACCTGGGGTTTCCTATCCCGGTTACGCTCTCTACCATCTATGCTTGGAGTGTGACGACCGCGCGAAATACGCATGTTCTTGTTCTACATTTTCTCCCTTGGTCTACCAGTACTTCTGCAAGTATTGTGTGAAGCTCAGGTGCCCCGATTGCGTGACTACATCGGTATTAAATGGTGCGCATTATTTAGAATTTACACTTTACTAAAATATAGGTCGATACTTTTTATTGTCCACACTGTTTTGACACAGTATCACCACTTGAGGCAAAAGCGAGAAAGGGACGGTATGTTGCTAGAAAAGCGTTACATTTCGTCATAAAAGGATATTTCTCCAGGTGTAAGAACTGCTACAAATGCCCTCGCTGTACTTGTGTGCTGAGCACACGTGCTCATGTTGCCCAATTAGATGCTGCTAAATCTGTCACTGCAACTGAAGGGAAGGACCAGGCCGCTCCGAAGGCAACAGAAACATCACCGTCTACCACCCGTAGGGCACTGGGTCGGAGTGCCAGCGGCAGTAGCGTAAAGGGGGACATCAAGAAGTTTTATCTGCAGTGTAATTGTTGCCAGTGGTCCAGTAGACAAGCCAACATCCCTGATGTCAAGAATAGTAAGATATTTATCATGTATGGAGTATTAATGTAATGTTACAATAATGGGATCCATTTTAACTTCCACATACAGTTGCCATGCAAGTTTAAGAGTTTGATTTTCTTTGAGGGATGATAATTATATCACATGTTATGACAAATGGTTTGCTTACTATAAACAATCAGGTCACAGATATAGTGTATATTGGCCTTGATTGGTTATCTCAACTGCTAATAATAGTTAATAGTAGTAGTAGTAGTAGTAGTACACAAGCCATTGAAGCCAAGAAAGGTCTAATATGGGCATTGCAAAACATGTAAGTCTGTGACATAAATAATTAACATATTAGATATAGGATACATACTTGTGGTATTGTTACATTGTTATGTCAACCAAGTTTGGGGCAAAAGTGAGGAGATGGGTGAGAACATGAAAGTTCCTGGGAGATAACATACCTTGTATTGTATTTCACTGAATCTGCTCCCCATTTGTTAAAGGTGTTTTCTATAAACTGTGATTTAGTTTGGCTTTCTTGTAACTTCCCCCGTCAATTCATTGACTTGTGTATATTGGCCAAACAGAACAGCTAGTATTAGTAGTGTATAGTTTTAATCATGCCAATATATTTTCATGCAATTGATAAGTTGCTAAAAATTTGTCAATAGCTTCTTCCAGCAAAATTTTGCACTGCGGTACTTAAATACAAGTGTCAATCTCTCCTTGTTGACTATAACTGTCTAAAGCTTTGCACTCTAGCTTATGTGCCCTTGAAAAAGCTATTAAATAGTAGCCCTGTTTGTAGTATTTTGACCAGACCAGTATCATGCTGATAGGCATGGGGCCAAGTACATTGGTACTTAGTACGTGTACATGTGACAGTTATTGAGTACATGACATGTTATATAGGAGACCACTTTTCCTTTCCACAAGAACAGTAAATTATTTATCCCCACACACACACACTAACTGGCACTCCTGTGTTGCATAAATATCTGTACTATATAGTACAATAAGAAACGTGTCAAGATTGGCTGTTGCTAAAATTTGTTTTTCTGAATAAATAAGCTCCTAGCCATTGTTGACATAGGTAACCACCTTGTTAGCATGTCCACTAAACACACTTTCATCCAAGCATCCACCCTGTAGATATGAGAATAACAAATTAGTAGATGTAGTTTGTGAAAACGTTTGGCAATTGTTTATTCTCATGATCTGACTTGGGTGGGTGGCTTAAAGAAACTGATGATGCTTTTTGACTGCAGAAATAATTTGAAAATATTATTTTACAAATTGCACTATTATTTCATGAAATTCCATGGAATTATATAATTATAGTGATGTAAAATACCATCTGTTGTAATGTAACTAAATAACATGTTGTGTGTTTGTGTAGTAAAGATTTGTGACGGTTGTTTATCAAGCTGGTTCTCCCAAGCATCCAAGCTCCAGCATATTGAGTTAGTTATCAGATCAAAGAGATCCTCATAGTTTTAGATGAATAAATCAAACCATATGGGCAAGAGTGCTCTTGGTGTGACACATGGTTCCAAATTCTTCTTTGTCTGAGCTGCCTAGTATATTTGGCAACCGCCTGTAATACCTCAAACTTTGTTCATATCTCCTCTGTGAATTTTAAAATATTGCAAACTAATGATTTCAAGGATTGTGAATGGCAAGTTATTCTAAAATCAGTGACATCAAAATTTCCGAGTACATGCATGCATGCATACAGTGTATATACTAATCAATTTTGCTACAAATGTAAGAACATTTCTCAGGATTCACAATGTGACAGTGGAGAATTATTAAGTGTCAATTAAACTATTAAACACTTACGTACATCATTTCGTGTACTTCTGGACTGTGTCATTACAAGGGATTTGTGATTAATGTGAAACTAAAAACACCAGTTAAAACAACA
Organism: Spongia lamella; assembly: GCA_963930835.1. Taxonomy (NCBI): domain Eukaryota; kingdom Metazoa; phylum Porifera; class Demospongiae; order Dictyoceratida; family Spongiidae; genus Spongia; species Spongia lamella. Next base: position 454,004 of record OZ005752.1, on the reverse strand, counting down.
TTGTATACATATTAATCCATCTAGCTTAGCATTCTATCTGCTGGGGGTGTAAAATGGTAATTCATTCATAGATATTTTTGTCTAGAGATTGCCAGTGACAAAAAGCTTAAAGCTGTCAACAAAGCCTTCGTCACATTTTGTAATTATAGATGACGGATTTTGATGGCGCTTTACGCGACTGAAAGGTGCTACAATAACTTGACTATGGCACAATAAATGTCAATTGTAGAGAAGTAATCAAATACTCTCCATGCATGCACTACAATAGAACAATGTCCTATTATTTCACTTAATTTATTCTGTTACCAAATCTCCAATTTGGAAGCCAATGTATGTCAGCATGGTCACATTAATTTAATGAATATTTCTATTTTCCTGCAGTTAGTGAGTTTCAAGGAGCAGCCACTGTCATTCACAAGAAGGTTCGTTAGAAGCTCACAAATCACTTGTGGTTTTTGATATCCCTTCATCGCAAAAGGTTTCCGAGTTGGTTGCCAGCTACAAGAAGGTTGCTATGCAGGAGAAAGCCGACCGAGACAAAACCAAACTATCAAGGAAGCACAAACATTTTGCTCTGCTGGTATGGTTTCTTAATGGAGCAAGTGATCATTTGGATAATGAGATTTATTGTTGAATTAGGAATCAACGAAATTTGAGAAAGCCAGCATAGCGTCATCACGAAGGTAAGCACCTGGTGACTTCATGTTTAATGATATTAAAATTAATGTAACCACTAACTTTACCTGACGCTTTATTGACACTATCTGTTTCCTAAATGAATTTGCTTCTGTGGTGACGTTAACTGTTGGGCATGGGGGTGGTATTGTTTTTTACTTAAAGTACGCCAGCACAACTGCCAGACCCTGGAAAGGACCCCCTGGAGGACGTGGCTGCAGTGGCATCACAAGATCCTGAGCCCCTCCCACCTGATATATACACAGAGCCTCTGCAGTTGGATAAAAGTCAGCATGTAACGTCCAAAATTACGTAAGAATTGAACTTTTGATGTTGTTAGTGATGGGAATACGAGACCTGTTACGAAATCCTTTACAACATCCGACTGATCCAAGGTCAGTTATTAAGTTTGAAATGTTTTAGCAAAGCTTACTACTACACAGTGAATTACGGCCACTCCCGGTACTGATAATGGGGAAGAGGCTACGCCGTTGTAAGGTAAGCTGTGCGCCTTTAGAGTTTGAGATGTGGAGTAGTCCACTATGTGTTACAGGGTTGTGATCATATATTGTGCAAATCAGAATATAATCCGTCATCTGTTCGCTTCAAAGTCCAGCAAGTCGCCCTGTAAGTGTCAAAACAGCCTTAATAATTGAAAACATATGTTGTTTTACTCTATCCCAGAAATGCTGTCCCTACAATTAGAATGGCTGAACCACCCAAACTGACTGTTGACAGTGTGAGAAATTCTTTTGTGATTGACTTAACCAATTTATCTAATCCCTGACATTGTCCTCTTTTTATTATGGCATTAGGAGAATCCTGTCATGTTGTCTTTCACCAATCCATGTGCAAGCCCCATAACAATAAGCTTTGATCCATGTCTGGACATCAGCTTATTGAAGAATTCGGGATTCCAAAGTTTTGCCAGAGTGAGCATAAGTGATTATGCGGTGCTCTAGATAGATTTTCCCTTATAAGGTTCGTCTTCCCGACGGTGAATACCAGGTGACAGGTATTGATGATGCATTATATGATGACTCCTTTCAAGAGCAAGATGCACAGCTCAACACTGGAAACCCAGAGTGAGGCAACTTACAGCAGTAGGTGTAACGTGTTACATTACCTATTTAAAACAGTTACATAGTGAATAAGACAACCGGCAAACTAACACTCAAGTTTCAAGTGACTCCCACAATGATTTATGATGAAACTAGGGTAAGTAATGTTACCTAAGCAGTGCATGTTAGAAAGATTCGGTAAAGATTCCAGCACCCAAACAGAGTCCAACACTATGTATTTTTTCCTTTTTAGATTGGATTTGTGTTCAAGTTCACATCACCGGTGCCCGAAAAGGCAGACGAGACACGACCACCACTGGCCATAGTAGTAATCTTAAACTTGGGTCAAACAATTAGTAATTCATAGGTACTTACAAAGTACAAATGGATTTACAGGTGAATAAGAAACATTTTGTATAAATATGTACATATTAAAGTGACATTCAATGCTGTTTACATACCTTTAAGTGATAATTTTAAAAATTAAACATATGCTATATAGCTGTTTTACATACAGAGAAACATAAAAGACTTTAAAATAATTTGTTTTCTACAAGTATTAGCTTGTAAAGCACTGAGCGGAGTGTAATTATGCTTTGCCGCCACAGCTGAACACTTCTTCTAGGGTTATAAACAGATCACCGTTGCTATTGCAGAGTTCAAAAACCGATTGGGGACACACAGATGGTAAGACGTTGTATAATTCAATGATTCTTGCATAGAGCATTTGAAATTCATCCAAGTTCAGAAAATCTCTGGGATCTTGTCGGTCGGAGAATGGAAAGACACTGTTCCCAAACTGGTCCCTTGAGACTATATCCGCAAAGACAGGCTGCAGTTGGCTCACTAACAACTCGCTGGCCAGCAACGTTGCTGTATCATCAGGAGTATCACAATCTAAATAGGAAGGTGAAAAAATCTGCTGACTTGTTAACACCAAATAAACACATGGTGATGTGTTAATTTAACAAAACCATCTACTTACATGGCACTACCCCTGTGCATAGCTCCAATTCTCCTGCACTGACGTTGCCATCTCCATTACCATCGCAGAAGCTCAGAAAATCATTTTCACAGATGCCCAGGTTTGTGTTAGAGTCAGATAATATGCCATGGAATAGCAAGTGAAATTCGTGACGATCCAGTGTGCCAGTGTTGTTTGTGTCAAATGAATTGTACAAGTTGGTGACCTGTCTCATGAGGGTTTGCAGGTAGAGCTGTGTTGTGCGGAAGTGATCAGGTAGACCAACATAAGTTTCTGCCAAAACAGTTTGCAGTTCAGCTAGACCCCTAACTCTTGCCTCCGGCGTTGTAGCACAACTGGGCATGGTCGTGTCTAGAGTTTGGTAGCATGTAAAGCGACGCAAAGCACTATTAGGTAGCTAAAACAACTCACCACATCTTAGCAACCCCATAACCAAGTCTTCACAACAATCATCAGTGTTAGTATGAAGACAATACTCGTCACAGTAGCATACTTGAGGGGTTCCTAGGCAAGAATCGTTTCGTCCGCGGCAACAACTCGAGTATCCAGCTGCGTGGCAGGGACGGGACAGCATTGCTGATCCGCTCGCAACTGTACCTTGCCCGGACGGTTGGGCCCTGAGGGTACAGGAGAACTGCAAAACTGCAAGAACTAAAGCTACCAACTTCATCATTTTACAACTATAGTATGATCCTATTTCGGTAGAGCCGAGCGAAGAGTGTGGTAAGATTGTTACGTAGGCTGCTATTAGCTGCAGGCAGTCGAAAGAGGGCATGTCCCGAAAACCTCAAACTGCTTCCCGTGCGGGCCCCGTGTTTCTCCGGTTTTCAAAAATTATTAAAGCACACCGATAAATTAGCATGAATGAAGAGAGTTATGGTGCCGCAGTTAGATTGGTGTCACAGACTTACGTAGAACAAGGTAGAAATGCCCACAGAACTCAACAGAATTTTATTAGGGAACTTCTTGAGAAGGTACAGTACCGTATTAAATCACTTCTCGTCAGTGTTATGCAATCCGTGGATGCATTCTTACACAGAGAAAGATACCGGAGGACGGTTGGCCGGATAACAGGATTGAAATGTTGCTAGGGGAATTGTCAATGATGGACAGCAATAATTTCCCAGGTATGGCTTCTCACGTGGGCATCTGGTAAATAGCTATTAGTTAACAGTTATTTTATGTGAATCACTTACATTTAATAGTTTCACTTCATTTCTTTTAGATAATGTGGGTGCTGGTGAGCGGGAGGCCAGGATAGTGTCAGATTTAGTGGCAAGGAGACATTTTAGGTGGGCGCATTTGTGTGGGCAGTAGGGAGGGAGACTGTTATCACATGGCCCACAGGCTAGGACATGGCATAGGAAGATCAGGTGATATTGCCGCCATTCAGCCTAAAGCAGCTGGGTCTTCACTCCTCATGAAACTGACAAATGCTTTAGTCCTTGACTGTATCAAGAGATGTGGTAAAATAGAAATTTCTTCGTAATTTTGCTACTCACATCCTTAGGAATAACTTCGACTAAAGCATGTATTGTTATTCCTGTTGCCACGGGGATGGGTCTGGTGATGACATTTCTTTCGCTAAGACAGTCACGGCCTCAGGCAAAATACATAATATGGCAAAGGATTGATCAAAAATCGTGCTTTAAGTCCATTGTAACTGCAGGTGAAGAGTAACATTCTAAGAGGCACATTTAAATATGTGTTTTAGGTTTCGAGCCGGTTGTAGTGGAGAACAAACTCGAAGGAGATGAGCTGTGTACCAATCCTGATGCCATTGAGCAGAAGATTGTGTCGTTGGGTCCTGACTCCGTAGCATGTGTCATGACAACAACCAGCTGTTTTGCACCACGTGTTTATGACAGGTAGGCTCCATTGTATGCATAGGAAATCCTATTTCCTCCTTAGAAATTTTTTATTTGTTTAATCTATGGGACTTGGGATATTGATTCTATAGGACTAGAGAGGGTATTGATTGAATTTGTTTCTTGTAGGATACCTGAAGTGGCACAATTGTGTTCTAAATACAGTGTACCTCATATTGTGAACAATGCATATGGTTTGCAATCCTCCAAGTGTACTCACCTAATACAAGAGGTAAAATATAATGCTTTGTGGTGTTGATATAGTACAATATTGATGTGGCATGATTTCAATACAAATCCAATTATGAAGTGTGAATATAGTTTATGTAATTTACTTGTGGGTTTCGATTTCTAGGGATGCAGAGTGGGTCGGGTGGATGCGTTTGTTCAGAGCACTGATAAGAACTTCCTTGTGCCTGTTGGAGGCTGTGTGATCGCCAGCCACGACGAGAAATTCATCAGCGCCATCAGCCAAACCTACCCAGGAATGTATTACCTCACCTGTAATGCATGCCATGTTGCTAACACACCTGTCATGTATAGACTGAATGTTTGATATCGCCGCTACTACAGGTCGTGCTTCAGCAACCCCATCCATTGATGTTTTTATTACATTACTGTCGTTGGGCTGGAAGGGTTACCACAAGCTTTGCTGTGAGAGAAAGGTAACTGAAGAACTGTAGACACACAATGGTACTTCCGAAGCAAACTTTCTTGCACCACGATGCAGGAGAACTACAGGTATCTACTGGATGGATTATCACAGGTGGCGTCAAAGCATGGGGAACAAGTTTTGAATACCCCACACAACGATATCTCAATAGGTAGGAAGTACAAAGGTTCAATGGAGTGTAAATATGTACACTGTTACAACTCAGTTAGCCTTTTGTGTAATTATTCTAACCTTAGCTGATTAACACAGTGAAAATGTACAAGCAATGGAGCATGAATAAATATACAAGTTAAATTCATAATTTTATGTTATTTTTTGTCCTATCAGCTGTCAGCATGAAGAATGTCCCCCAAGGCAGTGACCTTGCTGAGTTTGGTTCGATGCTGTTCTTGAGGTGTGTTTCAGGGACCAGGTATGCATTAAAACGTTAGAATTACTCTGTTTTTTCACATAACTGCAATTTGTTGACAGGGTGGTTGCCACGGGTAGTGAGAAGAAGATAGGTCCACACAACTTTGTTAACTGGGGTTCACACAGCAACGTTTATCCTTATGCCTACTTCACTGCTGCTGCCGCTATCGGGATGACAAAAGAAGAAATTGACACATACATCAAGAAACTCGATAAAGTATTTACAAAATTTAAACAGAGCAAAACCAACGAAACATAATTATTTATCATTAAATCAATCTTACCTGTTTCTTCACTATATTCTTTCTCAAGATTTTTTACGAATGTTAATTGTCGGTTCAAATGGGTCTCTAAATGCTTCACGCAACTGTATAGTGTTTTGGTGTCTGTTTCCACCAAGCTGGAACACACGCTAAGTACAAACTGGTAGGAACGTGGCAGTTCATGAAAATCAAACTTGGCTGGTTGCAGATAATAAGTTGTGATCGCCTGGCCTAAGCCAGGGAGGGAAAAATCCAAAGGAATGATTCTTGGCTTAAAGCTGGCCTGCAAGGGAGATGGAGCTTTGCTAGTATTGTTGTTGGTAGAAGCAGTTTTTGTTAGAAAATCTGTAAATATCAACTCGAGTTCTTTCGTAGAATCTTTGTGAAATGCTACAAGTAAAAATACAAATGGTACCTTAACCTTAATTGTATATCTTACTTGAAAATTTAGACTCCTTTCGGTTGCAGCCCAAAATTTGTGTTTTGCAAAATGTCAAGTAATCGGTGAGATTCTTTGTCCTTAGTAGTTCCCTATGAGAAATTACACAAGGTGTGGTTGATGATGTAACTCGATGCTCACTGTGGCGTTAAAATCAGTCCAGCAATTTCTTCTTGAGCTTGTTGCTCTAAAAACATTTCAACCCAATCAGACCACACAATCATTCCTTCCTCTGAACAACACACGGTCGTGAAAGATGACATAATTAATTTATTATTATGACCAAATAAGGTTAAAATATCAAAGTCCAAACTAACATAGCTATATCACAATTATTGATGTAAGTTTGACCTCATATCTAAAATAACATTATGACCAAATAAGGTTAAAATATTGAACATTTCCAAAATTACCATATTGATTACATAAGGTTTAGATTACAGTATTTATGTCTCAGGATGAATACCTTGTGAAGCACTACAGTGTTCTTGCTCAACATACTGGGACTGATGGCTAAAAAAAAAAAACAATAATCTGCAAAAATCATAAAGCTGTCAACATTTCAATGGTGATTCTAAAAGTCTACTGCTACATAGCGGGAAACTTGGCATGGAATTTTTGACAAGCCGCCAAATTTAATTCCACCAATCACTCACACATGAAGTATTGGCTTGTATTTTGGACCTCCACCAAATTAAAACACCACCAAATTTTCCTGCCATACGGTACTTAGAATACAGATAATTATCACAGCTAGGTAGAGGTAATGATTGAGGGTACTGACACTTCATATTGATCGTCCAGTCTGTAGAGCATTTTTAACAGGACTACAATGACGGCCATACACTCCACCTCGGTCCGTTCAAACGCTGTATGATGCGGTGTCACCAATCCTGAGCTGGCATCCAGTGGGTAGAGAAGCAGTAGCTTCTTCAGGCATCCCTGAAAACTAACTTTTTATTGTATGCTATATAAAACACTGGTGTAAAATGTGCAGTTAGTAAACCTGGTAGTTTAAGTCGTCTAAGTAATTCATTTCCAATTGCAGTGACGTTGGCAGCAGGCAAACTGGGCAAGGATAAGTTGTGATAAAGTTTCCGAGCATGTAAGTGAATCCTATCGGGTCTGATCATGTGCTGTAACAACAAACATTAAAACAGTTTAATGCCAGCCACAACATCGTCAGCTCCTACAGAATCTCTACAGAATGACTTTACTTTCACCCACATACGTACACACACACACACACACACACACACACACACACACACACACACACACACACACACACACACACACACACACACACACACACACACACAAACGCACGCATGCACACACACATGTATATGTACACACAGCTTTGGGGAGAGGGGTTTGCAATACAGTGCTCAAAATAAAAATTGTCAGTCAAGGAACTTCCTGCTAAAAACATGTCAGGTCTTATCCAGATATGGCAGGATTTTTTCCAGTTATGAAGCACTATTTTGGGCCTACAATGTATACTTTTTTTACATTGTCTAATGATGTTGAGAATACAGAATTCAGTATACTATAGATTACTAACCACTGGTGAAAAGGTCACTCTGTCCACTGCAGACAACTTAAAGTTTTCAGGCAATACTGAAGTACACAGGTGATAATAAGGTATCCGATTTGTACGTGCCCACCTGTTAAACACAATTTATTATAGACTTCCATATACGTATGTAGTAATTTTCAACCACAAAAAGGATATGTAAGATGCAATAACAAACTGTAGTATTGTCACATAATTAAAAAAAATAATCTTTACCTAGCCATATCTACTAGGAGGACGGTCTCCTCTGCATACAATAGCCCGAGATAGCATAAGGCAATGCAATTCATCAGCGAAAGATATGGAGAGTCTAAACGTCCTTTTTTGTTCCTACTAGATTTATTAGAAGTACTAGATATAAAAATGTCATCATCTTCTAATTCTTCATTGCTATCACTACTATCACTAGTGGAGCTCATATTAAGGTTTATCTCCCTATCCGGGTCAAAATCAAGTGTTGACTGGACAGGGATGCTTTCTTGTCTGCTTGTTTCTTCAGTTCTTCTCTTCTTAGCAGCAGGCTCACCGCTGCTTTGAGGGGGCGGCACTGGCTTCTTCACACCAATGTGCTTCAAGAAATGAAACCACAGTGTGCGAATACAATCCTACATGACAAATCAAGGTATGATATGGGGGTACCGGTACGTTGACTATGTAGGTTGTATTTTGACAAATTGATGAAATGTCGGTGCTTTGTCAAATTTTGGAACCATTATATCTGTAGATGTTAGGCCATATCATCAACACACATGAATGCAACAAGACATAATGATTTAAAGTAATAATTTAGTTTGGCAAATCACACATGAATCACCAAGTTTGCTAAACTTCTCCCATGCCAAACTTTCTACAACATAGTGTTTTGAATCACCTTGACAACAGGTTTGAAGCCCAATTTTACTATAGCATCTGCCTGTGCTTGTAACACCATCTGAAACAATTCGTAATAATTCCATGACACTTTTTCTTCCACTGTAGCCCCTGTGTGTACGACACTGTGGTGAAATGACAATGTGTAACAAGAACATGGCACCTTTCTTTTGTGTTTTCACTCTCATGAGCTTTGATTGTGACAAAGATTGATCTGCAGCATCATCCACAATTTCATCTCGGATGTCCTAAAAAATCTTTGATTGCAAGATCTGTATATCCATGGATATGCATTACACCACTAAAAGAGTGTGTGGATTATCTATGGAAATAAATCTCTTATGTTAATTTATTTTTACAGGCGCTTATACTGCAAACCGATAAACCCCTGCGCTAAAAGGAGGTTTGGCCACACGAAACTATGTTAGTTTATTCATCATACCTGTGACTGAGTTCCGCAATCAGCACAAAAATACAGTCCATCATTCTCGTCAAAATTGGCAGCTCCGCAAATAGGACATTCCGTCATTGCATTGGATAGCCGAGGTTATTTTTGAACGCTTACCGACGTTATTTTTAACATTTTATCGACGTTCTCACGGTATCCGTATTTAGAGATATTGGATGCTGACATAACTTCTGTTCCTGTATTTATTTACAGCAAGACTCAGCGCTAAGCAGCATATCACAGAATGTCTTGTACGAAAAGTGAGTGTCTTTTGGAATGTTGTATGTATTTCACTTGCTTGTTTGTGTAGAAAGTATCTTTGCTACGCTGCCTCGTACGCAGCGAGGAATGCCATTAGTTATTAAGGGAGATCCTAAAGGCAAAAATATCCTTTACTGTAACGGGAACAGCGTTATAATCAGGGACCTCGCTGTGAGTTTCAACGTATATTGCACTGGATTCACGGTTATGCGGTATCCCTATTTAGAATCCGGGAATATCCGACGTTTATACTCAGCATTCGGTTCCAGCGAATGTTGCGGCCTATGCACCATCCGGATACTACATCGCTTCAGGAGGTATATTGGTATACATGCATCTTCCATAGAACATTATAACTAATGCTTGTCTTTAGACAATTCTGGGAAGATAAGGATTTGGGACACGACTCAAGCAGAGCACATACTGAAATACGAGTACCAACCAATATCGGGTGCTATCAAGGATATTGTGTGGTCACCAGATAGTAAGAGAATTGCTATATGTGGAGAAGGAAGGGAAAAGTATGTCCCCAGTAAAATGAACCACTTTTAGTTTCAGTTTGTCTAGGTATGGCCATGTCTTCTTGTGGGATTCTGGAAGTTCTGTGGGTGAAATTTCAGGACATAGCAAACCAATTAACTCTATTGATTATCGGCAAGTGCGTCCATTCCGAGTAGCAACAGGTGGTGAGGACAGAATTGCCTGCTGGTATGAGGGTCCACCATTCCGCTACAAGACTGCTTTCCACGATCACCAGAGATTTGTAAATGTGGTACGATTTTCTCCTGATGGTGAACGGCTGATGACAGGAGGAGCAGATGGAAAGGTGTGTGTGTGTGTGTGTGTGTGTGTGTGTGTGTGTGTGTGTGTGTGTGTGTGTGTGTGTGTGTGTGTGTGTGTGTGTGTGTGTGTGTGTGTGTGTGTGTGTGTGTGTGTGTGTGTGTGTGTGTGTGTGTGTGTGTGTGTGTGTGTGTGTGTGTATTGTGTGTGTAGTGTGTGTGTGTGTGTGTGTGTGTGTGTGTGTGTGTGTGTGTGTGTGTGTGTGTGTGTGTGTGTGTGTGTAGTGTGTGTGTGTGTGTGTAGTGTGTGTGTAGTGTGTGTGTGTGTGTAGTGTGTGTGTGTGTGTAGTGTGTGTGTGTTTGGTGTGCATGTGTGTATACATATGTGCGTATGTAGTCTGTGCGTGTGCGCACTCACATGCACTCCTATGTACGTCTATTGATCATTAATTCCTCCTCATTTTTTGCATGACCGACTAACCAACCATTCAATGGATGACTAATAAAATTTTACACTCTACTGGGGACAGACAGTGACTATTGTAGGGTGTACTAGAATTATGTGGCTTGCCTTTTGAAAGAAAATCCAATTCAAAAATCATAGATAATGGATCCCCATTACTGACTAACAAAATTGGTGAAATGCATGTGTGTAAGTATGTTGGGTAATTATACAGGGGTGATGATTATAACAGTCGGCCATCAGCTAAAATCCGCACAAAACTAGATCAATTCAGAGAACGTTTGGCCATCTAACTGATTAAAGAATTTAGGAATTAGGAAATCATAATGAATACGATATAAATACAATGAATGCAAGAAGGAATCTGTTAATTCATTTATCTTCAGTAGCCGATCATTTTTACTGGTCTGATAAATGTTTAAAATTTATAACCACCCCTGATAATACAATGTTACTGTCACTTTGCAGTATAAGAATATATAACATTAATAGGGCTTGAATGAATATCTGACTATTCGAGATTCGTATTTGGAAATATGCAAATAAACATTAATATTGAAAACATTTTCAATATTGCATAATGCCATATGTAGTAAATAGTGAAATATTATCATGTGATGCAGATTTGCAGTAAGATAGAGTTCACAAAGTATGTGTGTGTACATGCCTATACTTATACGCACACGCACACACACACACACACAGACGGCTGTTATAAAAACATTAACATTTATACAATACACATTATGCAGGTGTTCATCTATGATGGAAAAACTGGTGAGAAGCTTGGATCACTGGGAGGAGATACTGCTCATTCTGGTGGAATCTATGCTGTAAGCACATCTTTGTGATATCTCATTACAATATGTTTCAACTGTCCTCCATTACTGTAGCTCTGCTGGGGCCCTGATAGTGGACACGTGTTAACAGCATCAGGTGACAAGACGTGTAAACTATGGGATGTACAAGCTTCTCAAGTAGTAACGTTAGTTTATTTTCACATTCATGACTACATGTATAAGTGTTCCTATTTAATGCACAGTGAATTCAAGATGGGAGACCAGGTAGAAGACCAACAAGTCAGTTGTCTGTGGCAGGGAGAGTACCTCCTCTCAGTGTCACTATCTGGGCACATTAACTACCTTGACCGAAATAATCCCGACCGACCCCTACGTGTACTGAAGGGACACAACAAGAACCTCTCGGCTGTCGCCTCCTTCAATAACGGCTCCACAATATATTCTGCCAGTTTTGATGGTCGAATAGATATCCTTAACTATCGTGTGACAGTGTATAATTGTAATGTTTATGTATGTAATAGTTTTGGCCCTCAATTCCAAGAACTCATATCATGCGTTTGTAGCTAGGCCATGTTACATCAAATTTTAAGTGGATTGGAGTCTATCATTGTTGTTTCTTTAACTGTCCCCACTCCATTGGAACACAGAGAATGGTGATATGGATTATGTCAGTGGACATCCACACACTAACCAAGTTTGCAGGATTGCACCGACTCCAGACAAACTGTACACCGTTGCATTAGACAAATTGTTCAGGAATATTTTACCAGCCAGCCAGGAATATGGGTAATTATGGATTATTTGGATGTATTTCTAAGGAATTAGAAATATTTTTTCCTTACAAAGTCAAGGGAATTAGAAATAGATTTAGTATTGATAGATTTACTATTGATATAAGATATTTATATGAAATCAGAAATATAGATATACTATTTATATATAAAACTAAATCATTTTAGGCCAGAGAGTGTGGTATTGGATGGGCTTGACCCTAGTGACATTGCCGTGGCGGATGACGGTACGGCTGTTGCCACAACACATTCCACACTGGTCCTGATACGTGACAACAAAAGAATTTCTGATTTGCCCGTTGCCTACGGCCCGCTGAGTGCCTCAATGCATCCCAGCAAACCAGAAGCTGCCGTTGGAGCTAAGGTGGGCTTCTATTTTGGTTTTTAAATAGATTTGTAAATTGTTATAATCCAAGTTGATGGGTTTGGGTACATTTATTTACACATTGTCATGGTGATAATATTTGGGGTACAAATTTGTCAACTGTCACAAGGTTTCTGCATTACACTAATGTGTATGTAATGGAACACTTGCCCCACACTAAATCATACAGTCAATACGACTATAGCACCACTGGTTACCATCTTTTCATGATGTGATGTCATGAATTTGATGTTGTAGGAAAGCCTATGTAGATAATGATGCTTGTATGGTATAATATATATATTACAGGGTCTGCAAAAACAGATCCAATTTTATGACTTTGAAGACATATAACTCACCCTGTGGTTAAGCTATAGAAATACAAATTTGACACAATAGAGACCAAACATAGGACTATAAATGATGCAAGTTTTGTATTGTTAGTTAGTTCACAAGGGATGATATGGTTCATTAAATGTGTGTAGTTGGATGAGACCTGTTTTTGTATACCTGGGTCACGTATGTAAAGTGAGGATTTCATCAGTTCAAATAAACAAAATATTTACCTCTTTAGAGGTCCTCAACTATCTTAAAAAATCCTTTTACTCGAATTACATATTTTGTGGGTATTTAATTTTGTGAATTCCATGATTCGCTAAATTCTTGTAAAAGGTATAACATTCTGTATTGACCCTCCACAGGATGGCAAGGTGTACTTGTACACAATTAATGGCAATGAGCTGACACTGAAGGAAACGCTGGATTATGGTGGGGAGGTGAGCGCCATCAGTTACTCACCGACCGGCGCATACCTGGCAGTTAGTGGCGGTGCTCGCAAGATGTTCGTCTATGATACATCCACATACAAGGTAATTTATGTATATGTACTTGTAAAGTTGATATTTTAATTATCATCTATATAAGTTAAGCTACTGCTAATCTACTACTATTCATAAAAATATTCAATTATGTTACGAGGAAGCCACGTAAACAAAGACTTGTCACTAAGGAATAAATAGCAATGCCTACAAATTTTGGCTTTGTACTCCAACAAAACTTGTATAAAGTCCAAAATTCTTTACTGTAATTCTTTTTAATGCTTTGCCATCTGCATGGCACGAGCATCTTGTTAGTAATGTACAATCCCTTTTACTGTGAAATGAATGGCTAATACAGCATTACAGCAGTAGTAATTCACGGTGCACTTCATTATTAAGGCTATGTCCATCAATAATAACATCGATACCAAATGTCAAAGAAATAGAAGTTGCATTTGTGCTTACAATTATGTTAGGACAACTGTTGGTTTTGTCTGGACTGTTAGAGTGTAAATACTCTAATAGAGCAGTCACTGTGTTGTAGGTTTGTGATGGACTTTGCTATGTACGTGCTGTTATTCAAGGTGGTATGATTTTAGAGCAAGCGTGTTTTGTGTTGTGTAGGTAACATATGAGACGATGGTACACTTGGCTAGAGTCACTGTAGTGTGTTGGTCGCCTGACTCCACTATGATAGCTACCGGTGCCCTGGATACCAACATTGTCGTTGCCAAGGTGACTAACCTTGACGACAGCAAGGTCGTGGTCAAAGGTATGAGGTTAAGCTACCATCTCCTTAGTATATATCTTGTATGTAGTAGAATCTCTTTATAATGCACACTATAAACAACAATCTTCTTTAATACATTATACCTTTATATGGCTGTGTGTTACTAGATTTCTCTTAATGGAGATTGCTTGAGCTTTTTATTGTAATGATTTGTTGTGGTTATCCACTGGATTGTGTTAGCATGTAAAGGTAGAAGAATAGGTACTTCATACCTACAACACCTAGTCTACTTGATATGTGAATATAAAAATCAAAATTCTATTTTGAAGATTTTAAAAGAAATTTAGTTCCATAAAATTTAATATAGGTACTGTTCATATCGAACATCCTAATAGAACATACACTTTAGAAGGCTAATAATTACGTGTTCAACTTTAGACCTAGTATTACATGAATGTCTAAGTGACTGTTGAGTTAGCCAATACCAGTAGAACGCTACTACTTAAAGCACAACTACTAATCAACGATTTTCACACATTACTTAATCATCTGCTGTGTATACCATGCACCACGGTATAGAATAATATCATGAGATGTATGCTATCGTATGATAAGACATAAAAGTCCATGGTCATTATGTGTGATAATGTGTCTTCATATTTCATGGTGCTATATGTACAATACACAGATAATTGTCTAAATCTCATACTGGGTTACAATGTTACAATGTACTGCACTGTGTATACAACTGAAAATTTTGAAAATCCAGAAAATTTAGTTTTCTAAATATCACTGCATGGTCAGTCATTTTTGAAAATACCATCTTGGAAATGTATAGGCGAAATTGATTTTCAAAATTTATTTTTCAATACTACATACTCAAAAGATCTCTGTGGTATTTTGTTGAGGAGTGTTACAATTTATTGTCCTAATAGGTGCCCACCCCATGTCTCCGATAAGTGCAATGACATGGTTGTCAAATACAACACTAGCAAGTTGTGCCAGCGACTGTTGTATTCGATTATGGGATGTGAAGTTTTGATAACTATTCTGAGTTCACTAAATATATTTTTTGTGTTAAACTTGTAGATACAATCAAACGGTACTTTGTAGTTAACTATATTTAAATTTAGTTGATAACAAATACAATTGAAATTATCTTATAAAGTTTATTAAAAAACACATAAAAATAAGCACAATCAAAGCAATAAAAATGGTCAAAAATTTATAAAATAGTTTTCTTAATCCAGGTCACTTGTGTCAATGTGGGTACCACAGTAATGTCCCTGTACATGAGCTGTGTTCATGTACGTGATGGCCATTTTGATAACATCTGGGTTATCAGAGGATACATCAACGGTCTCTGATAGATCTTGATCAAGATCATACAACTCTACTGTTGTATCATTATTGTTGTATCTGACTGCTTTCCAGCGGTTGAACCTCACTCCCTGCCCCCAACCCTTCGGGTCTTCATTTGGGTTACAATACTCATGATATATGTACCTGTATGGTTTTAAGCATTAAGACTCAAATCACTCATTAAAATGTTGCATCAAGACACTCCCTACTCACTCTGGTTGATCTTGTTTGTTCCCCTTGAGTGTTGGTACTACTGAGTATCCATCCAGGTCACCAGGCAAAGAACTGGGACTGACTTCAGCTAGTTCTGCCTACACAGTGCAGGTAACACAGATATGGGCTGTAGTTATGAGGGGATGTGTGTGTGTGTGTGTGAATAGTCTTACAACAGTCTGTGGAAAATCCCAGAAGGCCCATTGCTGGTCTGACACCACTCCGGGCTTAGTTACTCCAGGCTGCATACAAGAAGAGGCATTTTGTGGTTACAACTTTGTTACACAATGGTTTAACACCAATTATTACTCACCCAGCGTATCAACAAAGGAGAGCGGACTCCTCCCTCATGGAGGCTCCTTTTGAAGCCACGTAGAGGTCCCGAGCTCTCAAAAAACTTGTAACTATGATGTCTACACAACACACACTCAACAGACTACTATTGTAACAGGTTCAAACTGTACCCTTCATTATGAGCTCCATTGTCACTAGCATAGAACACAATCTTTCCATGAGAAAAAAAGAATTTTATGTATGCATGGTTTTATGTGCTTACTGTGTTGTCAGTTAGTCCAAGCTCATCAAGTTTCATCAATATCTTACCCTTGTTTTGTATTTGACAAAAAAACAATATAAATCACATGCTTTGATCTCATACAATCATGTACGTATATTTATAACCACACACACACATACATGTACACTGCTACACACACCACATGTTCATCTTGCATGGTGACCACTGATGCAAAGTCCCTTTCAACCTAAGGATTATGAACTAAACTTTTTAGTGGTTAAGATCAAAACAAACCTGGGGCCAATCACTGTTGTTGTACTGCTTTAGAACATACGGCCCGGGTACCCCAGTTTCATCATTCTATTATAAATGTGCATGCTTGAAATGTTGGATGAAAACAAGCTCACTTACATTACCAATGCCTCCTGCATGAGGTGTAGTGAATGACTGAAAAAGATAAAAGGGTTCCTTAGATGATGCCCTTTCTTCCAGATACTGCAGTGTGGCATTAACCATCAAATCTAAAGCACAAACAACAACGCATGCATCCATGACAAGTGTAGGGAACAGAACAGCTTATTTTATACCTTCAGCCCACACACAATTACTGGTGTAGGGGTGTCCACACTTTTCATAGGATGCCTTCTTGTTGGCAGGTATCACCTCTTGCTCCTAACAATTTCATACAGTTATGCACCACTTAACCAAAACCACAGGGATACCTCATTTCTCCATAGAAATGGTGGATAGTAATTGTGAGCATTCTCCTGGCTGATATATCCATAGAAATATTGAAATCCTTTGTTGTTGGGCGACGCAACTGTGTCATTTTTCCCTACATCAGAAAATGGCATGTAATTCTGAGTTGGCTTGATGGAGCTGATGTTTAGCTAACCTAGTCCCCACTTGCCGACGAGTGCAGTATGATAACCAGCATTGCTTAGAATGGTTGCTATGGTGACATCACTAGCATTCAGATAGTGTCCATTCTGTCTCACTGTACAATGCCCAGTGTGACGACCTACCATCTTTAGTATGACAATACTATGTAACTATAAATAGTAACACATTGGGTCTAAATTTAGCACCAAACACTGTATTACTGTGACAATTATGTTAAAATGGTAGTGACATTAATAGCAAGGTGCCAAGTAGCAGTATTTAACAATTAGATGAGGAAAGGAAGTGCCTTAGAGAAAAGAATTAGTACCTACAAGGGCACAGCGGGAAGGAGCACACACTGGTGCTCCAGCATACGCATCTGTGAACATCATTGACTGTTGGGCGAGTTTGTCTAGATACGGAGTATCCAGCCTCCCGTGTGGACTATTTGGGTTAGGATATGTCCGTAAATCTCCGTATCCTAAATCATCTGTTTTAACGAAATACAGCAAAACTAGACTTAGTAATATATCACACGGTTTACCTGCTAAGATAAACAAAATATTTGGCTTGGCAGCTGTTGCTTTCAGGAAGAGAAAGAGATTTAAAGCAACGCAAAAATATTTCATCGTTTATTCTTTTTAATGCGCTACTATCATTACTATAGAAACGCAGGTGTGGGGTAAGGGCCGAGACGTTGGGGGGCTAATACATTTGAAGGCCCACACACGGTTGGTGATGAACGACAGGGAAGATCTTATTGTGGCTTGTGCCATTGGTGACTTGGCGTGGCTAAAGCGATGCCTGAAGGATGGATTTCGTCCGGCGGAAACGAATTCAGACGTAAGTCGTATTAATAAAGATCGTCAGCAGCTGACAGAAAATATATAAACGGTTTTGACTATGCCCTTTAGTTATGTAACAGCAGGTGGAGTAGAAAATTTTATATTTACGATTTTGACTCGGATTGTGATTAAAATATTGCACACACTTATGCACAATTTAAAAATGTTTTGCACACGTTAGCCTTCCTTCACAGCTGAGGGTTTGTGGTTATCAGTTTATAGCAATTTGTTTGTAATTTATTGCGATTATCTAATCGACAACATTCGCTTTGTAGCTCAGTTCGCAGTCTGTGTGGCTTCCCTCAATTATCAAACAATATTGATGATTGACAAAAATGGCATTCCCTCTAGGGTGTCAACGCTTTGCACAGTGCTGCCAAGCACGGGAGGCTGGAGTGTCTGAAGTATCTACTTGATAACACTAGCGTCGACGTCAATTGCCCAGTGACCAAGACCGGTGCCACTGCACTGCAGCTTGTCATATCTCAGAATGCAGGAACGAGAGCCCGGTGTTTGCAGTGTGTCAAAATGCTAATAGAAAAGGGAGCAGACACAAACAGGTATTAAAGAATGATTTCCCAAGGTAATGCAATTTTACTTTTATTACTTTCAGTCAAGATCATACCGGCTCTACTGCATTGCATAAAGCTGCCTTCATTGGATATGCTAAATGCTTGAAAGTACTATTAGAGGCTAAAGTTGATATACAGCATAAAGTATGTGCAGTTAATATTTCAATGTTGTGTTTACTCAATTAGAAGCCACACCTTAAAGAGACACTACAAGTTTACATAATAGATATCCAAGCAATAGTCACATATTTGCTAAGCCTAAACACTTGTGCATGATTTGAATGTTACGGCTGCCGGTTACTCCTTTTTCTCTGTAGAATAAAGAAGGGCAAACAGCATTGGATGTGGCAAGGCTGAGTGGTCATTTCGAGTGTGCTAGACTACTGCAAGCGCTACACTGGTGTAGCCACAAGGATCACAAGCTAAGAGAAAAGCTGCAACTGGAAGATTATTTGGCTGAGAAAGAACTGAGAGATAAAACATTTAACACATTGAACAAGAGACATCAAGCCACTAAGGCATTTGAGCAGTGGTTGAGCATCAAGCAGATACCACTTGGAGCAAGACAGGATCCAGGAGCATGCGAATTTAGACTTGAGAGTAGATTGTCTCATCATTCTACATGTTCCTGTGAAGGCTGTTCTGGTTCCAATCATTCAAGTACTGTTTCCAATAAAAGCCTCACCCATTCTACAAATTTAGCATACAACCAAGTACCCAATAATCTCAAATCAGTTGGTAAACCGAGCAAAATGTACCCTTACACAAATTATCCTGAAAAACCATACTGGGCCCAAAAATCTAGTGACAATAAACGTTCCAGTAATGGTCGTTCTCGTGGTGGCAAACAAGCACATTATCGGTCTAAGACATTTCCTTTGGAAAGAACTAATGGCAAAGAAAGTGCTAAAGAGTGTCAAACTTCTGATGATCATGCTAAAGAAGCAATAAACGATGATCATTCTGCAAGCAATAGAAGTTGTGATGTTGTCATACCAACAGCTAGTACAAACAATTCTGATGAGGCAGAAAGAAGTCTATCGCAATATCACATCAATTCAGCGAGCCAAATTTCAGAGAAGTCAAATGAGGAGGAAATTACCATCATTGAAAACAATGTAACAGAGGATGGTAGATGTGAGAATGGCTTGGAACATTTAGTTTTAGATACAAATGACTCCAGTGACTTAACTTTTCATGACGTAGGTCCGGTGAATGATTTACAAACAGTATCAGCTAATGTCAGTTCTCCCACAATTGTTCGTCTTCTGCAAACACAAACACTTCAACAGGTCACCCAGACAGCTGCAGCACCAGTAAGATCCGTTTCACATTCACAGATCAACCACCGCCACAATGCTTACCGTGGCAAACTTCACCGACGTGTCAGTCTAGGATCAATCCCCGAAGGCAAGGTAGTCACCGATTATAGTTCTGAACTGGACGATGACCACGCTCTACAAGATGCCATTATTCGAGAATTACTACTGGTGCAACAACAAGCAAAGGAAAACAGAGACAACTTTAATGACACAACAGGTTGGAGCAGTGATGGATCAGGTTCTGAAGGTAGCTCCTCTGGAAGTGAAGCCTATAGCGATGAAGAAGAAGAATGGGCTGAAAGCTCATATGATAGAAAGAACAGGCCACTTAGACCCAAAGGTGCTCTTGCAACAAGATCTACTCCTTCATTGAGCAATAAAAATCTAGCTGATTTTCAGCCGCCTAAAAGACCCAGTTCTGTTGGAAGTACTAAAATATCAGTCAAACATGCTAAACAGAAAAGTTCACCACCATCGTTGGCGATACTGAATCTTGCATGGCAACCAGAAACATTGATAAGACCACTCACTCCTAGAGAGCCAAAGGAAAAGAAGTCACGAGTTGTTCTTTGGTCTAGAAGCCATCTTTATTCACAGCAAACAGTGAGTAAGAAGGAAGCAGATGATTTATCTCCTCCAGCGATTCCTAACAATTCACCTATACACCAGGGACAGAACACCAGCAATAAAGAAAAACCAGCAAACTTGCTTGTTGTGCCAGTTTCTGTAGCTTCAAATGATTGTGCCAGTCCACTGTCTTCCAAATCAACTGTGTCTTTACGACAAGACAACTCAACCAAAAATAATAATACAAGTACCCACAGGCGCACTAAATCCGCTACTCTCCAACACAAGAATGCTACAGTCCTGAAACCGACTATATTGAAATTTGGAGGTGATCTTAAGCCAATGTATGCATAAATAATATGTATATAATATCTATTTATTTATTTATTTTATTATGTTGTAAATTCAAATTCCAATTATCATCATGTATAATATAATTATACTCAACTCTCTAATAGAACGTACACTAGCCCCGTTTACTTCCGTAAAAGATTTTAATCCACGAGTCATGAGAAGATGTGTACCGCGCGTAAACGAAGCAGCTACGATGCTGACAGCTCTGATGACGATTTTGACTACAGTCTGCAGAAGCGACTAAGAACAGATTGTACAAAAAACAGTGTTAGAAATAATAGTAAACTTCAGGAAGAAAACTCAAAGCGCATACACAAAACGAAGAAGCGACCACAAGCGAAGTTGAAAATCCCTGTGAAGAGTAATACCAGCTGCGCCTCTGGCTCTGTGACATACAGTATTGACAGCCCTACTTCATTATTAATGGAGGATAGTAATGAGACTGATAACAGTTTATCGTCCAGTCAGATCATTTCAGACATACTTGACGACTGTGATGATGTGTCTCGTGATGTGTTGTGTGCTGTGAAGCCCCAGGTAGTCTTAAATACATCAAAATCACCAATACAAAGGCCAATCAAAGTGCCAAGTAGTCCTAAGAAACAATCGTCACTGCTGGAATTTTTTAAAGTACAAAGAAATGGTGTTGTTTTGACTAAAGAAACAAGTATAACAAATAAAGCTAGTTCAAGAAGTAGTAATGGTACTAACTTCAAAATGTATCAATCAGGAAGTAGCCAAATGGTTGTTACAAAGCCTAGTGAATCAAAAAGTGACTCATCGTTTTATAACAAGACAAACCGTGGTTGTCCATTCTATAAAAAGATACCAGGTATATCTCAATTAATTCTGGTCTCACAGGCCAGTTGTGGATGCATGTAAAATCCATCAAGCTGGCCCATGAGACTGCTAGCTATCAAATGTTAGTCTCGTTCCCAGATGGGCTCACGCTAATAGCGTAAACACCGTATGGTGACAATAGCCAATTTTCTTGATTCTGGAAGCCAAAATTTTGGCTACCTAATAAGATGCAAAGAGATACATAATCCACTTAATATATATAGAAGGTTTGTAGCCGTCTATCATATCCTAGCCTATATAGAAATTATTTCAAGTAATGGCTGTGTGTATTGTTTGTACAGGGAATAGCTTTTCCAATAAGGCAGATTACCCATCACTATATATTTAAGTGGATTGTGTAACTGTTCAAACTTATATTTTGACTTCCAGATTCAAGAAAATCGGTTAATGTCACCAGACGGTGTTTGCATTAGTGCAGGCCGTCTGGGGACGAGACTAGGATTATTGTTATCATTTGTAGTGTTTGTACATTATGTGCTTTAGGTACAACCATTACAGTGGATGCATTTCAATATGGCAATATTCCAGGTTGCAATGCATACTTTTTATCACATTTCCATTCCGACCACTACAACGGCTTAACTAAACATTTCCGGAATCCTATTTATTGTAGCTTGGTATGGAGTTTCCAAAAGTAGTTGCTTCTACAGTGGTAAAGTGATCCCTATCATTTATATAGGCCACAGGAAACCTGGTATGCAAGAAACTTGGTGTAGCGTCAGAATATGTCCACAAGTTGGCTCTCAACAGTTCGACCATTGTAGAAAATGTAAAGGTTACTTTGTTGGATGCAAACCAGTAAGACTTCTGAATAATTACGTGGATTTGTTTGAAATCCCATTTTAGTTGTCCCGGTTCAGTGATGTTCTTGTTTGTACCAAACAATGGCCGAGTATACCTACACACTGGTAAATGTGTGTTACCATAGCAACATTTGTATGATGATATGCATATCTGTAGGTGATTTTAGGGCTTGCCAAGAAATGGAGAGAATTCCAATTCTCAATAAAATACATGTCAATCAGCTTTACCTAGATACAACGTATGCAACTCTGCAATTCTTGATTCCTTTAATACATATATACGTAGGTATTGCAATTCAACATACAACTTTCCTAGCCAAGATGAAGTGATATCTTTTGTAGCACAAAAAGTAAAAGAAGCGGTAGATACTAATCCTAAAACATTAATTGTATGTGGTACATATACCATTGGAAAGGAAAAAATATTTCTAGGTATGTATGTAATTCACTAATTCTCTATGAAATTTCTGAAATACAATTACAGCCGTAGCTAAATTGCTTGGATCTAAAGTATTTGTGTCCAAAGATAAAAAGATTACTCTAGAATGTTTGGAATCAAAGGATATATCAGATATTTTATCCACTGAAGAATCTAACAATAGAATACATGTATTACCAATGATGAAAATTACTCTTAAGGTAGTGTCACAGTTTAGCTCTTTTTTGTATGAAGAACTTACGTTTTGCTTAGGGAATGAATGAATATTTAAAGAAATACTCTCACAAATTTAATTCTATACTTGGATTTAAACCTACAGGCTGGACTTTCTCAGGATCAGTGTGTTCCTTAAGTAGCATTAAACCTCAGATTAGTGGACAAGTTACTATCTATGGTAAGCCATTTGTTGACACCTGGACCATTGGGTATTAATGTTTATTAATCATTAATGTTTCAGCTGCTCGTATTTTTAAATTCACATGGAAAAAGTAATTGCTAGGCTTAAGTCTATTTGGCTAGCTATCTAGCTGTATAGGAGGAAGGTTGTAGTTAGCTGAAAAGATGTATCTATAAATCACCCATATTGCAAAGCAATTAGATACTATGTACAACAGTGTATTCTCATGCTTGCGTATAGTCATGTGTGATTTATTCTATTGTATAGGAGTGCCCTACAGTGAACACAGCAGTTTCTCAGAACTGAAGAGATTTGTACAGTTTATTAGACCAACTAAAGTCATCCCCACTGTCTTTGGAGGAGCTGGACAGAGAATTAGTGACATGCAAACAATTTTTAAGGAGTGGTTAAGAAATTGAACTCGTTTGTACGGTGTGATTTTTGTATGACTGTTTTATTAGGTTTTGTAGTTTCAGATTTGTTGCGCAAATAGGTTCCCGCAATCGTTCAGCGCCTTTTGTAGCAAATGCGCGGCTCCAGGTTCCAAATTGCCTGGAGACCTCTTTAAAAGTAATTGCTCAGCCAAATAGCCGCTATGAGACGTTGGTTTGCAAGTGGGTGCACGGAGACGCCAACGCGTGTTAATTACGCCCAACCATCGTTATCTCCGACGACGTTGCTCCGCGAGCTCTCCGAAGAAATGGGACAAATTAATGTCCCGCCCTTGTTGCTATCTCCTTGTTGTATTACCGCGGATGGCCAGGAGCCAGATAACATGCTCCACGAAAATGAAGAAGCCCCCAATTATATCCCTAAATTATATGAGAATACCTGGTGTGAAGATAACTTGGATTTAGTAATTCATGCAAATTTGAGAGAAAGTGAGTTGAAGTTTCCCAGCATCAACATGGACTCTCCTGAACTATCACAAAGGCCATTTTTAGTCAACTTCATCAACCACATATCAGACTGCCTGCAGCTAGCCAACTCCACAAGATTTCTGGCAGTTCGGCTTTTGGATGGCTTTATGGACAAACACAGCATCATGACCTATCGTTTGAAGTTAGTATCACTCTCCTGTCTACACATTGCAAGTGAGTTTAGCTTTTCCAATAGCTAGCTATGTAGCTATACTATAACCATAAATAGTAGCTAGCTGGCTATGGCACAACCAACTTTTGTGATTTTGTTTTTCAGTTAAATTTGAAGATGTCGATTACTCTTTCCCATCGATGAACACCTTACTGAAGCTTGGAGGCCAGGAGCAAGTTGAACTGGAGGAATTCCACCAGATGGAGATATACATATTAACATTTTATGATTGGAAGATCTCCTATCCTACACATGTTCACTTTATTGATTTCTACATACTCAATTCCATCACCGAGGACAATTCTTCTACATCTGATAACACCTTCCAACAGTGTGCATATTCCTTCTTGGATTTCACTTTGACAGGTTGCCAATATAAATAACTTATAATTATGGAAGCAATGATACTTTTTTTCAGATAATAATTTTATCCAGTTTGTACCGTCGCAAGTGGCAGCAGCATCGGTTCTTACAGCACGCACAATTCTTAACCTACAGCCAAGCTGGAGTCCCACAATGGAAAACCTCACTGGGTACACTGCAGAAGACCTTCAACCCTTATCACTAATAATGCAGCAACATTTAGAAGAAATTCACTCAGTAAGTTAGGTGAATATAAACAAGTTAAAGTTTTTGATTGGTTGCTTCTAGGCCCTACTCCTATAACCGAAGACTCCAGATGACAACATATTGTCTGTTTTATCAACAAAGCAACAACTGTTTTATTATCTAATATATATACAATTTTACAATAGGTCTGTGTTAACTCTCCCATCTCGTTCGTTTCTTAGTTGTATAACCGTCCTCTGTTAAAACTCTCTTGTATGCTGGCTTGGGTTCTTCTTTACTCAAGTTGACGTATAAAAGGAATCCAACTGCTCCAGACATGCAGAGGACCCCAACTGTCATAACAAACTTACTCTGGACATGACAAAAATGTATGCTCACGTGTGACCCACAATTTTACAGACTTACTGGTCTTGCGAAAAGTTCAAAATTTACTATCCTGAATACACTTGTGTGTCGTACGATATTAAGTCCTTTTCTGGGTGGACGCTCCGCAGGCTGCTGGGACATAGTTTTTTGCGCTCTAATTAGAGCCAATTATCGCGCATCAATGTCAAATAAGCGCCTGGCTACACCAGCATTAGAAAATGATCATAAAAAGCATAAGCAAGAAGACATTTCGGAGGTGCGCATATATATTATTGAACGAAGGATACCTTTAGCCAGGCTAAAACACCTTAAAGAATTAGCTAGAAAGAAAGGATTTACAATCGCTAAAGAATTAGAGTAAGCTGGTCAAGAAACGACCTTCAAACCTCTAAATCTATTCGCATTTATTTAGCTCAACCGTTAGTCATGTGGTAACATCCTTGCCTACTAGAGAAAAAGTAAACGAAGCATTAGAAAGGTAATGTTACACAAAGGTCGACAATGTGCTGTAATGCTATTTTTAATGTAGATCTATTTCAACAAATCATTTAGTATATTTAGAATGTAAGTATACTCATGAGGAATCTGTAATATATTGTGTCAACTGCGGCACAGGGCTGACCGACTGCTTTACTGAAGATTGTCTTCTGCCAGTCACCAATAAATATCTAGTAAAGGATCATGATATTCCAGCCAAGATTCCAGCCAAGATTCCAGCTCTATTGTTAGTGTGTTAACAACTGGCTTTAAAACCCAGATTAAAGCAGCAATAATTGCTAGCATTTTAATTTGGTAACTTATTGTTCTAGGAGGAAGGAACATAAACCAGTAGTTGAAACTATAAAGGTACCCAGTTGACTATAATTATATGATTGTACTCCCTTGAAAATAATTTTAGCATTGTGATTACACTTACGCGTGTGAACGGCCAACACCTTTGCACCACCACAATGAAAATTTGACAGTAAACATTTAGTAGTGCCTCAAGTTTGAATGTATGAATATACCACAGAAAGCTCTTGAAGTGTTAGAAAGATATTATCTTCATCTCGACTACAAAATGGGTGACACCCGGGCTACGGCTTTCAGACAGGCGTCTTGTGCCCTCAAAGCTTATCCCAAGTAATCTGTCTCTTTAGTTATATCGGTGTAACTATTATGTTGTTGTGTATGATAGGAAACTAGTGAGAGTTGAAGAAGCTACTTCTCTCCCACGAGTTGGTAAACATTCATTGCAAATTATTCAGGTTGTTAGAAAGTTTATCAATTGTTAGCTTAACCATTTTTGTTACTTTTGTAGGATATTTTGGAGAATGAAACTTCAGAAGAAGTTGAAAAGTGCTCAAAAAGTGAATGGTTTCAGTGCATGGAAGTAAGAACTAGTTTTATACATTGTTTATGTCCTGTACTATTTGTTTTTCTGTAGTTGTTTTGTTCTGTCTATGGGTGTGCCTCTGCCACTGCACAGAAATGGTACGACCGTGGATTGAGGACATTGGATGATGTCCAACAATGTCAAAATCTTGAACTAACAGAAGTACAGAAAATCGGTATGAATCCATACACATGTAAAAATATGCACGCACACATACGCCACGCATGCACATATACATACATGTGCGCGCGCGCACACACACACACACACACACACACACACACACACACACACACACACACACACACACACACACACACACACACACACACACACACACACACACACACACACACACACACACACGCACACACACACACACACACACACACACACACACACACGCACACACACACACACACATAAAGATCATTTATACTTGTTCATAGGCTTTAAATACTACAAAGACCTTAACACACCAGTGACCAGGCTTCAAGCAGAATGCATAAAGAAGTTTATTGAAATAGAAGTAAGAAATATTTAAACTAATTAATGTTTTCAGAGTGGAATTTATAATAGTTAACTGAAGCCTATCTTGGTGCTACCATAGAAGTAGTGGGAGGATACAGAAGGTATTTGCATATATTTATAAATACATTTGCATATATTTATAAATACATTAGCATATTTATAATTACTTACAGAGGAAAGGATAGTGGTCATGACATTGACTTGCTTATATCCCATCCCGATAACACTATAGTCACTGGCTTATTGGAAGATTTTGTAGCTAAACTAAAATTGAAGGTTGCATAACCAGTGTTCATACATATTAGCTTTAGTAGCTATTTGAATTACTATATGGCTTCAGGGGATAATGGTACACTGTGACATCACCACAGGCAATAATACTCTTGCCAACAGTGATATGGATCATACAAACCAGGTGGTAACAAAATATACTGATGGAAAGCAAAAGTGAAAGAATTTACTATAATAGCAGTTATGATTACTCATTGAGTGTATGTGTATGTACATAGAAAAGTTAAATTTGACCATTTTGATAAAGCTTTCTGTGTAATGAAATTGACTGGAGAGCACTGCAGCACTCTGGTCCAATCGTCACAGAAGTTATTTAGAATTGATTTAATAGTGGTACCAGTTAAACAGTACTACTGTGCCTTACTCAGCTGGACTGGATCTAAGGTGAGACCACCCACCAATGTTAGTTCACAAATAATACTACCACATTTTACAGCAATTTAATCGATCTTTAAGACAATACTCGTTTAAGAAATGTGGCAAGACAATAACAGCTCATTCCATATATGATACTTATAAGGTACATGATAATATTGTTTAGCTTAATTCCATCAGATTTTTGATTACAGCAAGAATATATTTATCCTTTGTCAGAAGAAGAAATATTCTCAATTCTTGAATTACCTTATTTAAGCCCGTCCCTTCGTAATTGTTAAAACTCATGTTTTATCATTGTATAACTCAAAAACACTATAATTTATATTTAATATATATCAAAAAACCTATTTTTTATAAACTCAAAAAATAAACAACTCTTTTAACAAAGTTAAACGCGTGTGGTTCACTTCAAATTACTAGCAAATTTCTTCTTCTGTTTTAATACACCACGAGAAACAAACTCGCATGAGGTAGAAGCGCTCTGTACTGCTCCATAGTTGATGTTTGCACCTTTCATGACTTCAGCCACCCTGCTTTTACTTGGTGCTGATATTTGTTGAGCCTCAATGTATGCCTCGGAACCCATGGAATGCTTCTGAGTACGGGTTTCGCTACGCTGCAAGTAAAAATGACTAAGCATGTGATAGACGATACCTTCTCCATGTTCAAATGAAACGATAACAGGGTCATCCCCATATTTCCTCTTAAGGTCGTCTGATCGTACAAGAACTTTGACCTTTTTCTTGTCCAATATCTTAATGGGATATGAGGAGCATTCGAGCCACCACACAGGAGCAGCATCTTTTTCTTGGTCGATGAATCCCTTAAGAACCTCATCATCTTTTGCAACTATCTCGATGGAGACGACCTCATCACCAGTGTTCCTGCCATTAAATTTTATTGTGTTTGGGAAGGCAACTTCGATAACATTCTTAAGGGCCCAGTCAGTAGTGATGAGCTGTCCACCTGCCTTGACAAACTTTTCCAACTTCTTGGCACTGTTAGGTGGGAATGTGCTTGGGCAGTTGACATATATGG
Source organism: Spongia lamella (assembly GCA_963930835.1). Classification (NCBI taxonomy): domain Eukaryota; kingdom Metazoa; phylum Porifera; class Demospongiae; order Dictyoceratida; family Spongiidae; genus Spongia; species Spongia lamella. The sequence continues at coordinate 424,951 of OZ005752.1, read as the reverse complement.
TTTGTTCAGGACGCAGCTCCATTCTCATCAGATCTGCAGGGTTGACGGTCATGAAGGGAATGCCAACCGCCTCCAGCACCAAATGGATATGATCATAGGTGCCACGAACTACTATAATATCCGATTTCTTCATGGAGTCTAGTACAGCAATGTCATCTGGATTTTCGTTCATGATTCTATCCCTCACAATGAAGTTGGCTGCATTGTAAGCAATGTTCATCTCTTTCCCTCCTGGCGGAAGGGGCTCGGATGATTGCGACAAACCACTGAAAGCTTGCTGTTGTTGGATACCTGGTGGCTCATAATTTGACAATTCAGGAGTGATACTCTGTTGTTGGAGTTGCGGCGGTTCAGAAAAGGCTTCGTCTAAGTTGGTAGGTTCTTCGTTCTCTGAGCCATGACTCAGTTGACGTCCAAACAGCGAGTTGAATAACTTCTTTGCCATTTAGAAACGCCTCCCTCGTCTAATAATTTTAATTATTATTCGCGTGGGTGTCGCGTGAGTATTTATAATTATTTTTATAACGCGCGTATTACTTCAATGGCGGGAGAGGTACTATGGACTAGCGAACTGACTGACTGGCAAAGGGCTAGTTTTTCTGTCCAAGAAAACTCGCCACCTTCAAAACTAGACGCACTCCGTATGAAGCTATCCCAACTGGAACTAGAATGTTTAAAGAAGTAAGAGAAATTACTTTTATCAGCTGATTTATAGCTCACGTGCACAGTTCCTCTAAGGGTCTTTTACCCTCCGGGGCTAATTTGCTAACAGAGCACCTTAAAGAATACAGAAAGTGTTTATTGCAGTCTCCAGCAGCTTGTAAGTTGTTAAAGTAATCTCTAATTCAGGTATTGCCATAATACTAATGTTACAGCATCGTCTGGAGTGGGTCATTACACCAGTATGGTAGTCGGATGGATTATAAATCACTTGTTGATTTATTTCATGAGCAGATGTGAAAGGATGGAGTTCAGATTTAAAACTGGATGATGTATTGCAAATGAATGCTGTCAGAAGATACAAAGACATTGCAGAGATGGACAATAGGAAAGTAAGCATTCATCAACTTTAAGGAGAAAATTGGAGTGTCCTATACTAATTATTGTGTTACAGTTTAAAGCACAAGTTACATGTAATTTCAATTCTGGTACTATGGATGGCAGTTACAGGAAACCAATAACAACACCAAAGCACCAACCAGCATTTTCATGTATGCATAGTGTGTGTGTATTACGATGTATTATACAGTTGTGTTGTTAGCAAGTAAACCTCATTGGAAATCTCGACCACAGAGGAAGCGTCACAGAAGTGGTAATGATGATGACGATGACGATATTGAGAATGACACTCCGGTGCAAGTCAAGAAAGATTCTAACCTGGGGTTTGTGTCTGCCAAAGACCAATATGTTAGTGCCCTTTATAATTTCTATGTTGTGAAATTGTAGAAAGATACAATTACATTGCTGAACAGAGTACATAAAATTGTCGGGACATTTTCTTACAAGTTAAGAATTATGTACAAACATATCAGGACAAACCAGACATTTCAGATCATGTCCAGACAATGGTAGTGGAATCTCCAACAACTACACATGTGTTAAGGAGGCTGTCTAATAAATTTGATTTGCATCATGAGTTTAACATTATGACCCTGTATCTATCGTTGGTTTGCATTCACCGTGTGTGTTAAGCCTACTGAAATGAAGCCATTTAGCAGTTTTGACATAATATGTTTTCAATGTCAGGGATCAGTACTACTAATTTTATAGGTATCACTGGTATTTTTTAGCAATTTTCCATTTGTTTTTCAGTTACTAAAATTAGACCCTAAACTTGCACTAACATTAGTATGCACTGATAATAGTAGCCATAAGGTATTAGCTGTTTGCATACGATATAATCTGTGTGCTTTTGTTTCAGATAATAAACCAACATAAGAAGGGATGTGGTCAATATGAGCGGACAACTGCAAGGCACACACTCACCAGCAATGACTATGGTGGTGCCAAGAAGTCACTAGGAGCAAGGTGAGCATGACCAGCGCTATAATATGTGTGTTACATTAGTTGCCAAAGTGTTGTAAAGTTGTGAACCTCAGGGGGAAATTTCACTTAAATTAATCATAATATACCTTAGACAGATATTATTTAGTTTATTTTAGCATTTTATGTTCATTGTCTACAATGCAATTAGTGTATAGTAACTTACACTATCAGTAGTAGTTTAGTAAGTATCCTAAGGGACTGAATAAGCAATAGTGGTACTGTGAAGTGGTTATTAGATATTACAACATGTCTTGCAGGCGTAATGTAGGCAACAGATTTGTTCCTCCAATAAAAGGAGACGAAGATGATTGCAGAATGGGAGCAATGAGGTTAGCAAGTGTTTGTTCTCATAATGTGAGGGGTGTGGCTGCTGATGCTGCTGCAGAGCGGGAATGTCCAGTGGGAATGGAGCCAACTCTGCTGGCTCAAGACTGCCACCTGAGTTGGAAGGTGATGACAGGTTGAAGAACATTGAACCAAGAATGGTGGAAATGATTATGAATGAGGTGTGTGTGTGTGCGTGTGCGTGTGTGTGTGGTGCGTATGCGTGCATTGATGTATCGTGAACTTGATGAAGATACAGAATATATAAAGAATTTAAATTAACTTGTATCTTTTGCCAAATGATAAATTTAAAATCAATACATACTTAACCATGCAACTCACTGTTTTGGTGTCTTCTTCACTCCAGATCATGGACCATGGGGCTCCTGTACAGTGGGATGATATAGCTGGCCTGCAGTTTGCCAAGAACACCATCAAAGAGATTGTGATATTTCCCATGTTAAGACCGTAAGTTCTATGTGGTACTCTACAAAGAGATAGCTATATTGGAGGGCTCAAAACAATGTCAGACATTTTCCGGATATGATCTGACATGTCCGAACAAAGTTGTTTTGTCCTGTCATGTTTGTAGTATGTAGGAATGTACACATTTTTTATCAAGTACTGAATATCGTTACTACAGATTTTGTATATCCGAGGATGTTTATTTATAAGCTTTTCTTTCTGTAGTGATATTTTTACTGGACTGAGAGGACCACCAAAAGGAATTCTCCTTTTCGGCCCTCCAGGAACTGGAAAGACCTTAATAGGTCAGCTACATGAAGTAACAAACTATGTTATATATATCACTATAGGTAAATGCATTGCTTGTCAGGCTGGGGCTACTTTCTTCAGCATCAGTGCCTCATCTTTGACATCTAAATGGGTACAGTGTGGTGATAGTTTTGATTGTGGGTTTCGGTTTTTATTTAGTATATATGCTTGATAGATTGGAGAAGGAGAGAAGATGGTGAGGGCGTTGTTTGCTGTAGCACAATGCTACGAGCCAGCAGTGATCTTCATCGATGAAATAGACTCTCTGTTGTCACAGCGGAGTGATACTGAACACGAGGCATCTCGCCGAATGAAAACTGAATTCCTCATAAAACTGGTGTGTGTGTGTGTGTGTGCGTGTGCGTGTGCATGCGCTCAGAAGCAGCAACCGTGTGTTCTATTACAGTATTATGATATTATTGTAGGATGGTGTGACTGCTACCAGTTCAGAGAGAATTCTTTTAGTAGGTGCTACAAACAGGTATGCTTAACTATTGTGTACATGTATGTCACAAAGTGTTATTGATATGGGAAGGCATGGAAATTCTCCGTGGATTAGCCAAATTTCCTAACTTAATACACTCAAACAGAAATGGAACAAATTCTTTTGTACAATTAGAGTTAAGTTTCCCTTCTCTTCCACTATCTGCTTATTATGACACACAATTTTGGTTTATTGGGTGGACAGATTTTATCATTACGGTGATAGTGTGCCACCTGAAACATTATGTAGACCTCAGGAGATAGACGAAGCAGCTCGAAGACGTCTGGTGAAGCGGCTCTACATTCCTCTTCCCGACGCTTCAGCAAGGAGGCAGATTGTTACCAACCTGATGCAGCAGCAAGTTCACAACTTGACTGATGAAGAATTCAAGCAAATCGGCGAACAGACAGATGGTAAGTGTCTTTATAGTAAATATCATCTTTCACTCCACAGCTAAAGCTACATACCTTACGGCAAGAGTCCATAAGATATTATGAACTCTTGTTTACGGTCACTAATTTTAGCAATATATTGAATTCACGAAATTAAAAACCCATACAATTTAAAAATTTGACATCATTTACATATTGTAAGGTCTTTTATTAATATTTGAAGTTAGTAAGTTATAATTTTAGCATTCATTTGAACTGTAAACTGTAAACTGTAAATAGAAATCAGCAAATACAATTTTTAGTATTTTCCATTCAAGATAGCTAGCTATTAATTTATGCTTTTGGACATGTCTGTGCAGTGAGTGTCTAACTATATTGAAAGTGCAGCGTTCAACCAATAAAATACAGTGTATAAACTATATTTATGACCGAATTTTGGAAAATGGTAAACAGTTCCAAATCACACATTTTTATTTAGTTACATTTATCACTGCCACATGAACAGTATTACAAATTCCAAGATATTTCATAATAGTACATGGAATTCAATGCTCAAATTATTAAAAGTATTTAAGAAATATTCTGGAAATACAAAATGCATAAATAGAAATACATGCAGAAATACACTGGATTTCATGTGAGATTTGGAACCATTTTCCAAAATCTGGTCACGTTTTGTATTTCAATTGTAGGCTACTCTGGAGCTGATGTGGCTAGCGTGTGTTCTGAAGCTGCAATGGGGCCCATAAGGAATATCAGTATTGATGAAATCAAACACATTGCATCTGATAAGGTAAGTGAGTGATAAATTTGTGAACGGGCCTATTTTGAAGTTTTTAGAATGCTATGTTAAGACATGATGTTATTACATTTTAAATTCTAAGTCAAATTTTACGTATAGATGAGACTGGTTTTTCAGGCACATTCGCATTTACTTTAACTATAGATTTCATTCCTTATTTATTAAAGGTGCGACCAGTTGAACATGAGGATTTTATGGAAGCACTCAAGGTCGTGCGTCCCAGTGTGTCATTCAAAGACTTGAAAGTGTACGAAGAATGGAACAAGCTTTATGGTTGTGGAAGATAGCGGAATCACATCAAAGAATGTTGATCGGTATAGTGTATATGATTTCAATGATGATCACCTCATCTGTTAATCTGGAACCAATAACAGCAAACATCTAAAAAAAACATCTGAACATCACAAGAATCTGTACAATTATTCATCATATAAAATGCCATGATTTATATCTGCTTGCATATTTACAATACAAACTTATTCTGCGACTCAATAGCCAGTATCTAAATTCATAGATAGTATATTCTCCGTACTCGGTACGGAGAATATACTATCTATGCTAAACTGTAGCTATATTTCTCTGTACCTAATATGGTTGCATAAACAGTAGTGCATCCAAACTGGCAAGAAGCTACGTTTGCTACCAGTGTAATGGTGTAATTTTTACATCATTCGGCTCCATTTGATTAGCATTTTAATAGCTATCCGTATGTATTCTGATTACGGAGTATGCTGCAATAACCGGAGCTAGTCTGAGCTCGTATGCAGTACACGTGTAGTCGTGCATGGGCGCGAAGTCCATCGCGATGATTACATCATAGATACCCTACGATCTGTGAATGCATAGATGAAACATGGAAGCTTATCAAAATCAGTAGGTGAATATCGAGAATATTATCCACATATGCATTGTGAGTGGAACTAGCTACTGGGGGTTTAGTCTCGTGACTACTGGGGGTTTGGGTAGTCTCGCGTGGCCAGACCGCTTATTTTCCTTTTATATTCGGTCGGGGAAAATAAGGGTCTGGTAAACTTCGCATAGTATTTTTGTTCTGCGGATCCCCAGGTTTTGGGGGTTACGTAAGCTGAATTGAACGGCTTCAGGTTACGTTTAGCATTCCCATTGGAGAAAAGTATTGATACGTAATCCGAAGCCGTTCAATTCAGCTTACGTAACCCCCAAAATCTGGGGATCCGCAGAACAAAAATACTATGCGAAGTTTACCAGACCCTTATTTTCCCCGCCCGAATATAAAAGGAAAATAAGCGGTCTGACCACGCGAGACTAGGGTTTGGGATGAAATTGTCACCATTTCGAGCTTCGCGGGAGTCGTCGCGGGAACGGGAAATTGTGTTAAAAGATTGGAGTGGGGCTCATGACCAGAGGGACAACAGACAAGAACCTGATCATGGAAGGCTATTTAAAAAATGTGGTAATTTATATGATGATTGGAAAAATTTGAAGATCATGTGGAAGGACAATCATGCCTGGCCGGTATTCTATTCAACACTTGTGGCCAGCATTCTCTTATTCAATATTGGCATTGCACTTGGCTATGCAGCTCCTGCCATACCCGATCTACAGACAAATGACAAAGTCACCAGTATCAATGACACGTCAAGTATATTCTCGGCTTTGGTGCCTTTTGGTGCAGTGGTGTCCGGACCCATAGCTGGTATTTTCCTTGATGCTTTCGGTCGTCACATGACATTGATGATTTGTGTTATCCCTTTTACCATTGGATGGATATTAATCATGTTAACACATTTAACAAATGGTTATGCTTTTCTACCAATATTGTATGCTGGACGTTTCTTTACTGGAGTTGGACTAGGATGGGCAAACGCTGGAGTTCCATGTTATGTAGCTGAGCTGTCACCCAGTGCTCTCAGAGGACTGTTTGGTGGTGGATTCTTTAGTGTCTTCATGACCGCAGGGATTTTTCTCATTCAACTGTGTGGAGTTATTCCGGGAGCCACATACTACTGGTTACCGGTAGTCCCTTTGATAACACTACTGATTTATGTAGTTTTTATGCCATTCACAACGGAGACACCGAGATGGCTTGTAAAAGCAAGAAAGATTGAAGATGCACGATCTGTGCTATTGTGGCTAAGGGGTAATAATTGTGATATTAATAAAGAGCTAGATGAAATAACCGAACAAATTTCTAAAGGCAAAAAACAAAATTTCTACAAAAATTTCAGCCGCCGATCAACTTTTTATCCCTTAATTTTAGGCTGCTGTCTGACCTCCCTGGCACAGTTGGGTGGAATGACTGCATTAGGTTTTTATTCACAGGTGATCTTTAGAGATGTGAAGTCACTCAGTGATAGTGCTGCTGTTCTTGCAGCGTTTTGTGTTGGAGGAGCTCAACTTGCTGGGGCAATCGTTTTCTTATTACTTGTTGATAAACTTGGACGACGCAAGGTATTACTGTTTGGTGCAGTAACCATGTGTGTTAGTGCTGCTACAATGGGGCTGTACTATGTCTTCAACTCAAAACCATATTGTCATCCAAAAGATGAGGAGAGCAATAAATGTGTGGACGCATTGGCTCCTTTAACCATTGTTAGCATGTCAGCCTTTTCTTTTAGCTTTGCGGCAGCCTGGAGTGGTGTGCCATATTTAGTGGCTGCTGAATTGTTACCCCTCCATGTGAGAGGTACTGGAACAGGAGTTGTAACATGTGCTGGCTGGCTTGGAGCAACTGTCTTACTGCTGGCATATGAACCATACCAAAAAATTGTCAATCCCTGGGGGGCTTTCTTCACATTAAGTGTCATTAATTTCATTGCTGTCCTGTTTGTATATAAATTTATTCCTGAGACTAAAGGAAAGACGCTAGAAGAAATTCAGTGTATTTTTCACAAGAGCAAAAGGGACACGCGTAATCTGTCAAAGTTAGATAGTAGTCCACCTCCGATTACAAACTACGGTACATACTACTTTAATGAGACAACTTCTGAAGACAGTTATACAGCATAGTTTACTACAGCTTAAATTCTGCTCTTACAAAACTTTTGACAGAAAGTTTGGGAAGCAGATAGATTCAATAGTTATAAGTACTCATTTTGGTTTGATGAATCTAACCTATCAAATTCACTCATCTCAACTTCCAGGCTTCCATGCAGTTATAAGTTATAAGATGCAGTGTGACACAAGTGTGCATGACTTATATAAATAATTATTATGTAAATTATTGCTACAAAAATTGATAGCACATGAATATGGAACTTATATGCATGCATGCATGGGGTAACCATTTACAATACTGCCCAAGTTGCTTTCCCTAATAGTACAGTCTTCTTGGCATAGTTCTCTATTAGTACAACCTGTACATGTCCAGTTAGTTTTTTAAATAGCTAGCTATAGCTGGCTCCATATTTGGTGTGAGATGGCTAATTGCTCCATATATGTAGCTAATGTGTACCCACCATTACTTGAACTGGCTTATATTTACGTGCAAGATTGTCCATATATAGCTATATGCAGTTTAGTAAAAAGCTAAATATAGAAGTACTGTAGCTATGATCGATGTGCGTGATCATTACAAGTCTGGGCTAGCAGTATAGATTCAAGGGAGTTGTAGTTTGAAGCTTCCCCCTCTTCAAGGAGGATGGATTTGGCTTAACGTGTGGCTGAATTTTTAGAGGTATAGCTAGCTAGCTACTGAGGGGGCTAGCAAATTGAAGATAAATCAACTAGCATCGTTCTTGTAGCTAAATCATATTTAGTGATTAAGGCTATATAAAGTATATAATATACCCATCATACACTTGTAGTAGCTATAGCTATATATATAAGTTTAAAGTCTGGGGTCAAAAATTCATCCTACACTCATTACTATAGTCTGGTAAGTACTAAATGAGTTCAAAGAGGTGTGAGTGTTGTCACTGTCTATCTGACACATTGATGACACTGAAACCTCTTTGACTCATTTAATGCTCACCAGACTAGTGGTTAGTGTTGGATGAAATATTGACACTTGCTGGCCATGACAGACTAGACAGACAGACACACAGTAAATGTGCTGCTAGTGTGTGTGTTATATTACATCGATGGATTTATACATCAACACAGCTATACACTATATTATATATGCAGTTGACTGGACAATCAGTTTGCCATTGGGATAGTCGATAAGTCAGCAATTGAAGTAGCAGTCGATGAGTGATCACTTTTGTTACCAGTAGCTAAATCACATGATACCCTTGAGAACAACTTATCCCATTCCCATGGCTCGTCCTCTTCTTTGATGTCTTCTTCAGATGACAACACATTGGCTAATAATTTTAAGTCTATATCACCGTCAAGTGCGAACAGGCCAGCATGCCTGTGCAGATCATTATCCAATTGTTTATAAGTAGCGAATCTGTTCAGTGCTACCGTGGGCGGGGCTGCTACCTGCGATACGAGCGCCTCCTCCGCCACTTCGTCGATATCCGGTATCACTGGGATATTGTCGTCCTCGGAATCATCACTAGTTGGTTGAACGCGGTCGTCTTCGACTGGTACCTCCGGTTGGCGATCCCTTTTTCTTTTGCCTTTCTCTTTAGGTTCTTCTGACCACCCAAGAACTTTGCGCGGTGGTTTGGGTTGACTTTCGGATGTTTCGGATTTGTCTTCCAACACATTTAATTCACTCATATTTTCACTTCATATAATGCGCAATGTTTTTGTTCCAAATAAAGCACGCATCAAATTCCATGGCAACGCTTCAAAACAAACATACCCACGTAGCCGTGTAATAAGCGGACGAGATTTTAGTAGACTTATAGTAGTTCTTTTAGTGTATAATACTTCTTGCCATGATCGCACATCACTGCGCCATATTTTCTGAATGACCTCCAAATAAGCTTTGTTTTGATGCGCTATAATTAGATCAACTCACTACCCACTACTCTGGCTTCTCTGCGGGAATCAGATCTGTTGTGCTTTCTTAATGGCTGAGGATAAGATCCTGCCAAAAATCAGTTATAACAAAAGGGTGAGTGCAAATGTTGTTATAAAATTAAATTTTGATGGATGGGTGGGGCTTGTCGTATTGTATCTTTTGCTCCTGCAGGTATCTACACAAACATACAGTCAGCATACACCAGCAGGAAGTGCAGTATGTTAAAATACATCAGTAGCAATGAATTGTGACTCGTGTTTGTTATAATACTGATAGATACATTCAAATGGACAGACCAGTTACTCCCAAGCTACACCTGGAAATGTAAGGAAATATCAACTGTTTTATCTGCTAGCTATCTAGCAGAGCGGCTATCTAGCTAACTCCTGTCATATACCTGTAGGCTCATTATAATAACTTCACAACTGCTGGAAAGGGAGCAATGTATTCAAGATACGGTTTTAGTGGGGTAAGTATGGCCGGATGCAGTGATGTAGCTAGTTATCATGTGACCTGTGAAATGTGTAGTGTCAAATATAGTTAATACATTTCAAGCAATTCTATGCAACTTTGTTTTATTACAGCACACAATTGACTATAGGCTGTGTATATTTAGCCAGTCATCAGCTTTATTAATTTAGCTAACTGGTCATCCCTGATTTGTGGAATTGTTAGGATTTAGAATTTAGAACTTGTTGTGAGATGGCAGAATTTGAACCCTCACTCTACTGAGAGAACAGATTACCTTGCCATATGAGTCATACAGGTTCTGTGGTGAGATATTTACTATTTAAACTTGCAAATCCTAGTCAAAAAATGCATAATTGGACCTACATGTTCAGCTATTATTAACATCCATGCGGTAGCCATAGGAACTTCAATCAGTGACTGACTAAAATTAATATAGCTACACTTCGATTCGTTGACTATAATATTATGTTTACAGCATAAAATTCCTGTTCTCATTCATAGCAATCAAGTCACAGTAACATATCACCATCACTTGAGCAATACTCACAGCCTACACAACTCTCTCGGCAGAACAGCTACTCAAGATACTTACCCGCCTCCAACAACAACAACTTTTCATCTAGCTACATTCCAAGCCGGTGGAGTCAACAAGAACTGACAACACCAACCTCTGTTAAACATGTCCAATTTATCATCAATGTGGCCAATGCCCATCTCTACTACAAATTCATAAGTGATCCTAGCACAGGCATTCCTCACCAGGAAAGAATTGTCAATGGAGAATTACAAAGAGTATTAGTAGGTAAACTGATAATGTTACATGATATTGGTAAATTTGGTATCAGTGTTAGGGCTGAAACAAATACTAGTATTTGTGAGTACTTGATCATTTTGGTGGTATTCGTGAATACAATTTTGGTATCAAATACTCGTTACATATTTCCTGAATTTTACATAAAAAAATAACTCAGTTAAGGTTATTAAGTATACTTCCATAAACAGTATAAAAAGTTTTAAAAAGTTTAATTTAAAAGGAAATGCCTCAAAGATTTTGATAAATACGAAGTGTTAACTGCTGTTTTGACATTTTAATCTAAACTCAGTATTCGTGAGTACTCCATCATTAACTTTAAAGAATACTCAATAACGTAAAATGTGTGATTGTTTCAGCTCTAATCAGTGTTAGTGTAGGCACTAGTAACTGTTTTATAACCATTGTGTTGGCATAGGTACTGATATACTGGATTGGGTCATGATTAATCTGGATGGTGCCGGTTCAGTAGAACAAGCACGAGTAAGTTGAGGCTACTGCTCCATTTTATGCATATACACCTGACAAATGTAGCTAGTAGCAATTAATAGGGCAATTCAAAAAGTTTTGTGTATATGTATGTAGATTGGGTATATATAGCACATAACATGTGTGTGCATGCATTTCAGGGTGCATAACTCACTGATCCATTGGAAAGTAATTCTGATTTAAAATAATACTCTCTAATAGAACAGTCACATGTATATTATATTATATTATTAGTGACTTATATATTAGAGAGTGTTATAAACTCTGGTCAATCCGGATTATTCCGCATGACCCAGAGAAAAGATGACCCATCTGTTCAACCCTGATGCATGTGTATAACAGTGCAACTTACTATTCAAAATGCATAACACTAGGTGATTGGATCGCAGCTATTGTTATGTGACTTGATCGAAGATGTTACTAATAAAGGTGCAGTGCTTGTTAAGTATTTAGCTGTAGTTCATCAAATCATATTGTGCGTGAACTCTAGACAATAAAAACTTCACTTCTGGACCAAACTCCTTTTACTGCATTTGTGACAAGCACAAAGAAAAACCTGTAATGACAGATGCATCACCAGAAGAAAAAACAGATGAATCAGACAATAATAAAAATCGTTCATTTGCTTGTGTCATTTTGTAGTTATAGCTACTAGCTATATATAGATACTAGCTATATATAGATACTAGCTATATATAGATAGGTATATAGTTTTTATAGAAATATAATTTCTATGTGAGTGTATAGAGAATTGCAAATTTGTATGGTAGCTCTGTAATAGTGCTACCTTAAATATATACTTACAAAGTTATGTATCAGTTTAAGCCTTGGACTACAATTGTGGCCCCTTACAACTTTTCATCTTCCTACGCATTTAGATTAGTTTCATACAAAGCTTAGTGCATGCATGGACTGTTGCCCCTTTTATTCACACCTGGATGCAAGCTCATATATATGTCATGGTTTAGTAGTTTGCATTGGCCTTGGAAATAATATATTTGGTGGGCATTGACTGCACTATTAGGATGTATTACTGATCACCATATAATTATTGTCATAATGTATGTATCTATAACTCATCTTAAGGTGGATATACTGCAATGGCTGATATATTAACTTCATAAGAATGATGTGAAGGATAGTATCGTCATTGGCAAATTATTAGAATACCAGGTGACGTTTAAATGTCTTTGTGAATGCTTTGTTAGAGTGTTTTACGTTTAATCACGTGATGCTAGTAATAGCAAAGAACCACTGCGGCTCTGGGTGATTCAAGGCGCTTCAGTGATACTAAGTACCCTATTCGTATGCTATGGAATAGCAGTATATTTGGGTCATGTTCCGGCTTGGCTCCCAGTGATCAGTGACTGTGGCGCCCTTCCTCCTGAGAAATATGTGTTCAGATTAGGATTGGTGACTGGTGCAGTCTTCCTCGCCATCGAGTCTAAACTAATATATCACGCGGAAAAATCATTCACTTGTGTTAAGTTACAATTATTACTGGAAGTGACGGCAGCACTCGCTCTGTCAATAGTTGGCGTTGTTGATGAGAAGGATAATGCTACCATACATTTCTGTGAGTCTTATTAGTTTAGATGATTGAGTATTTCTGACTCCCTGTTTCACAGGCTTATGCCTTCTTACAGGTCGGGCCGTCCCTAGTGGGATAGTATTTACTATTTAATTTAGTATAAACCTCTTTATCCACGAGAAGCCAGTTCTGTTTAAGTGCAGGTTGAATGCAGAGGGAATCCTGGATCCCAGCTGTGTGGCTCCCTTGGTTCATGCTTTGATTGTGTGACGTTTGGTGTTTAAGTTATATACCACTGGTCTGGGATCTTTTCTGCATTCAGTAGTTTAGATGACTTTGATGATCTTCCCGTTTCACAACAGACTTATGCCTCATAACAGGTCTAGTGGGATAGTATTTAGTATACGTATATTAATATGGTGTTATTTTGTACATGAGAGCACTTGTGTTTGATCTTAGGTGCAGCACTGATAATGTTTATGAGCAGTTTTATCTTGATGATCGTATACTCATTCCTGTCTGATGCTGCAGCCAACGTTGGTATCATTTCCATCACAATCAAGAGAGTCTGTACCGTAATTGGAACAACTGCTTTTGCTTTGTTCCTTTTCATGAGTATCCTCTACAATTTTTGTTTGCCATAGCAATGATGACTTGACATACAACACAATTGATATTATTGTAACACAGCTAAGAATATACTTCTTGGGGTTACACAAGAAGTTTCCTTTGATCTAAGGTGTGAAAGTGTTATATTTTATATAATGTTAATATTTGCTGTCTATTGTCACAATAGCAATCACATATGCACAAAAATGCATAGCTCAGTAAACCTTTTGTAGAAGGTAGAATGGCAACGCAGATGTGTGGACCTGCTGACTGCTTTAATAGAATATTTGACTGTTCCATTAGAGTATATCAGCAGCAAACATTTGGAACCTGTACACGATGGTTTTTAGCTAAAACTGTGGCCATAATAAAAGTCTTAAGCTAAAACTTTAAGCTTATTTTACAACAGGAAGGCCTACATGTGTTTCCCATCAGGCCCTTGCTTAAAATTGACCACGTAAATACATAGTCTTGCTTGGCCTGAAGTCTTGCTTGCTTAGTTAGTCTTGAAGTCTTGCTTGCTTAAAATTGACCATGTAAATACATAGTCTTGCTTGGCCTTAGTCTTGAAGTGGCATTAATTGCATGCGTGGGGTTTAGCTATAATACAGGTGTTGGTTGATCACTGTGAGTTCACACATTAGAATCATTACTTTGATATTACATAATAAAGAGTAGTTGAAGTGCCATGCCCCCATACATTAGGACCTTAGTTTGCTAATTACTGGCAATCAACACGCCATGATTTCCATGGTATGCTGATACCACTTGATGTACATAGCTACTTCATTACACAAGCCTATATATGTCCTGCCTGAATATAAAGGAGACAAAAGTGGTCTGGCCATGTGAGACTAGTTTATGCATGCATGGAAGGTATTTTTGTTTAGCTCATAATAACTGTCAAAGTTCGTTACTTCAAAGTACTTTCAGCATACCATCAGAAATGTTTGGGGTATAAGGTTTTCATTACATGTATTGATTTTCTTTGACTACTATGACACACATATTCTGATTGGGATAAATACAAGATTGAGTTAGCGATGTGTGAATGGTGAGTAACTATAGCAACTATAGATTGATATGGCTATATACAATAGTCACTGTATGATGTTTATTTCTGTAATTCTAAAACTAGAATGATGCTATAGTATATATATATAGTGCTTGCGTGATGCCAATAATTTAACCAGGGTTTGCAAAGTCATGCATGCATGCATGCACAGAACAAGTCTGGTCCTTGTTTTAGTAACTGCCAATGAGATCATATAAAAAGATAGCGACTGGTACCACCAGCTGCATGTTAATATGATAAGGTGATTCATTTTTTGTTGTATAGGATTGCAATGTTTGCTATCATGATTTTTGATCTTAGCTTTGGTGCTGACGTGAGGAGTTTGTATTTATGTGAAGTTCATGTTCCATGTGAAGAAAAGAGCAGTAATGACAGTGACATTTCAGTTAATAAAAAGATATAATATACTATCTAATCATGGCTATATAGCTACCAATTATTTGTACGTATTGCTATATGGCCAGTAGCGTACATCAATCTCATGATATGGTTATAGCTCTTCATGTACCTAATGACATTTAAGATATAAATATGTATGTAATATAAAATGGATCCTTTAAGGAGACCATTATGTAAGTTATAAATGTGTATATGATTTCATTATTGTTGATAACAACAATATGTGGTTATTATTTTTCACTGCCTTGCTAGGAGGAATATATATTTTCTTTAATGTGATCAGTCATGTTTGTCCTCTTATATACATTTCTTTAAATACATGCATTCATGCAAGTATATATAATTATTATTAAAATGGTATAATACATGGTTTGTGTATGCATTCATTTTGTTGAATACTCTCAAGTATTTTACTGACTTCTTGACTTTCACCAGCTATTTGATACACAGTTTGCTCTGCTACATGAAGAGATGGGTCTGCTTTTACTTCTTCAATGATTTCCTGCAATCTAGGGAGTAATTCTGGCTGTAAGGATAATGATTGACAGTCGAGTCCCTTCAAAAATGTATCCAGTTTATTTTCACAAATTTTATTCCAGTCTTTAATGCCTTTGCTCTCCTGCGTTGGTAGTATGTGAATAAAACTGGAGTGATCATCTAAATGTACTTTTATTTTAACAGACATTTCTTCTAGCACTTGGTTGAGAAGTTGCAGATGGTTTTGGATGTAAGATGCCATAACACGTGGTACCTGTCTGAAAATAGAAGTGACTGGTGAGCGGTCCAATTTTCTTTGTTTTTTTGAAGCCTTTGTCCCACCTAAATAACAAGGTTCACCTAGCTCTATACATCTCTCGCAATACCCTTCACTGTGATCAGAGGTTGATGGCTCAGCACTGAACGGTAAAAAGCATCTATCATCATCCAATTTCCAACAGTGATTCATTAATTTTTCGACTACATTCTTAAGTTTGTCGCTTCTAATACGTGGTAAAGCCCAGAAGCTGTTGCATCTCTTGCATTTCTGTCTGTACTTTTTGGAAATACAACGGCGACGCAAGTCAACCTTAATGGCTGCATTACATGATGACCATTTAAAGTTACACTTACTGCACTCAAATTTAGCTTCCACCATTACAGTGAAATATATGGTATAATTCCGATCATCATCGCACACTCCGTATTCCCAAGTTCTCATGATGGCCGTGATCTCTTGCTCTGCGTTATCTCCACCTAATATGTTGTACCCACATTGTGACGAAGTTGCCATTCTCCCTACTATTCTATGATCACATGCGGAATACCAGATATCTACACGCCCTCTAACTCAGACTATCTATCAGACTGACGCGGGGACTGACGGCTCCTCGTGAAACAGAAAGTCTCGTGAACCAGACTATTGTTTCCGCGCAGGGAGTTTATTTTATTATGTAAGGCGCTTGCATTCTATGGGAAAAGAGTCACGAGGAAAGTTGCGGCAGATAAGGGGGCACCGCGAGTGGAACCGTGATGGCACGCTCTGAAAAACGTCAAGATGACTATTGGGATAACTGGAGGAAGAACTACATGAAAGATCAACAAACAGATCTAGATGCTCTTAGGTATATTTTTTCCCCACCGAAACCCGGCGGATTTGTTCCAACTCCTTCGCCCTGGGCTGAGCCTAATTCTTTATGTTGTGCTCCCGCAGTGGAGCTTATTATCGATAGAAAGATGAAAGAAAATAACATTGTAGTAAGAAAAAAAGATCCTAGTTTTTTAAAATATTTTCATGTGAAAGTAATAGGAGACTTTGAGTGTAACGATTGTACCTCAGATTGGACATGTTACAATGCAACGATTGTAGTTGATCTTTATGAGCTTGAAATATCAAAAAAGTACAAACAGTATTGTAGAGGGTGTCAAGAAAGCTGGAGTCATCTATATTTTACTAACAAGCAGTTTGACCGTATAGCAGATAGAGTTATTACCTATTACAAGATGAGAAAAGAGGCTGGAGGTACTGTTCCTGCAATCGAAAACAATGGATCATACAGCTCTAAAGCTTTTATGGCTCACGCAGAAGAAGATTGTGAAAGATGCTATGAGCTTGGCGAACCCTGTTGGCTTTACTTAGTTCCTTATATCAAAAAGGTACCATATGAAATAGTACAGCCTATCCGTTCTTCACTAAGCAATATTAACGAACCACTGAAAAAATTGTATGCCAGTGGTAAATGATGCATCTAAAATATGTCGCATCTAAAATATGTCGCATCTAAAATATGTCGTATCCATATAAACCCATTATCAGGCAGTGAGGATATCAAGCAATGGAGAAAACAGTGTGAAACACTCCTGGAATCATTTTTACAAAACTTCACTACTGTGTCGTTGTTGATACAACCAGACTTTACTAAACAAATCATAGTTCAGCCAAAGCCTTCTGTTTCAGCAGAACTGCAAACAGTACTATACATAACTGGTGATAAGAAAAACGTTGCCGAGGCCTTTAAAAGAGTTGAAAACACAGCCAAAGAAGTAAAGCGACAGCATGAAGCTGGAAAACATAAACCATGCATCATACTATGGTAACTAATAACATTTAAATTACATATTACCAGCAGAGATTTAATTAAATTAGTTGCTCCTGTAATTTGAATATTAATGAGTTGCATCTGTATGAATTATTTGTTTAAACTATAATATAAATACTTTTTTGGCTTCACTGAATTGAAATGTTTCGTTAGTTTTTGGACACACAACAGTACCGTTATTTTCTACTGCCATTATTTTCAATGCCTAAAAGAAATAGAATACACACACTCAAATTTATTCACTTAAAGTTCATTCACTAACATTTTCACCATATACGTAACCATTTGGTAAAGCCATCGGTGGATTATTGTCGTCCATAACTTTACCAGACAGGGCACAAATCAAGTGTGACTGGGCACAATGGGAGTATGGCAGTGGCTTGGCCAGCTCACTAAGAGGCTCTGTACAGACAGGACACTGTATATCACACTGACCCATCTTACCACACTGACTGAATGATGACAAAGCTAAGAACAAAATCTCATTCCTTTATTACTAGTTGAAAAGGTTATAGGTATACAAGCAGCACTGAATCAAGAAAAGTTATGAGGGCAAATTAAAACTGTAGGGGGATTAAAGTACTATGGAAGGGTAAATACATTGATTTTGTAAACCTAAGGGGAGTAGGAGGTAGTCTAGGAGAGGCCCCCCACCATAGGCAGTAGAATACAAGGGAAGCACTCGCCCCCACAAATTTTATGAATTGTGAATTTAGTTTTTCACAATAGAAATCTGTCTTGCTAGTTTATTATGCCCCCACATTTTTGAGCTGCCCCACCCCTTAAATGTACCCCTGACAAGGATACGGTGTTTTCAGTGATGACAGGCCAGCCTGTAGAGTAACAGATAACAACGACTGGCCGTTCAACTGATGCAATGCATAGTTCTCTTGATGAAACAACTTTATCAAGTCAGTCCATCGACTTTCTGCAAATAACTTCTGCATACAGGAATAAAGATTAAATCTAGACCATTCCATAAACATCTTACTTCGTATTTTTTACATGAAGTTCCCGGCCGAAAGGCCAGTAATGCCATAGCAACCTGCACCTCCTTCACATGAGCATCTTCCACATTAGAAAAGTACTTGCGAGCATACCTAACATAGGTAGATATTTATAATGTACACACGTATCATCCACACAACCTTATTGCTTCCATCCTTTTCTCAGCTCTAACAAGTTCAATAAAGTTTTGTAAATGAACCCTGAACTCTAAAGAACTCTAGTAGAAAACAGTAAGAAAATAAGGAAGGCTGATTCGTATTGAAATAGGGTGCACCTTCAGTTTCTTTAGTTTGGATCTGTTTTCATGGCACCATGCTAGACATGGTTGGGTGTCATGATTACGAAGACCAGATTCAACTTTCTGAGCAACCAGGAACAACTCAACATCCACAAGCTCCTGTTAACAAGTGCACTAATATATTAGAGCATCAATAACGATGTCAACACAAAAATACAGGACCTAGTATGCTTTTCAAATATCAACCAAGTCTAATAAAACTTTCTAATACAACAAACAGTGTTTGTTGACCATAAAATTTGTTTTTTGGTGTCTACCTATATATACAGTACATATACTAACATTGAAAGAATTACAGAGGGAATCTTCAGAAGAATTACCAACTGTGTAATTTTACAAGTTCTCTTTATTAACCTTACACATATTGACACTTCAAGCCTACCCCACAAATCTGGCACAACACATTGTGTTTGCTGATACCATTCAACAAGATACCTCAAGCAGATATTGCTATTAGTGATGCACCAATATGAGATTTTGCCGATGTTCTGATTAACCGATATTACTTTTCCTATATTGGCCGATACCGATAACCGATCATCCGATATCAGCATAACTTCCAAAAGTGCTAATAATAGGCATCATTATGCTATAAAATTACTATTAAATGTATTTGAGCACCATCCTTATTAAAGACTGAAATAACAGATATTTATCACTAAAATATTAAAATCATCTCATTTTCAATAAATCTGAAATATCTGCTAAAGAAAAGCTGACACCGATATTATAATTTTAAGGCCGATAAACCGATTTCCGATAGTTGAACTGATCATCGGTGCATCACTAATTGCTATATTATCCACTACAGATTTTTAGGCTTACTTCTATTTCTGAGTTCTTGGCTATGGCGATGGCAGTGTTGTATAGGCCACTGCGGAGGAAATGATCCACTATCATTCTATCGATTCTCTTTTTCTTCCATGCCAGGCTGGCCTCCCTGGACAGTTGGCCTGATGCAAATGACTTGAGATGATCCAGTCTTGTCCTTAAACACCTCACACAAACCTTCTCGTCATCTATGCACTCGTCGGCCTGGTTGTCAACTGAACTAAATAATTAGAATAACTTATGTGGTGTGATTACTTTTCGTTTTAAGGAGGTTAGTTTCTGAATGACATTGTCCAGTGCGTTTACTACGTCATCCGATGTACACTTAGGGTCTTTCGAACGATCCGTAGCCTCAGACGCTGCGCCGAGCACATAACTCAATTCTCTGTCTATAACTTTCTGGGAACCTCTGAACGTCTTGTTCAAACCTTCATAGGGAACCTTAACGGTCAGTAAATGCGATAAATTGATAATAATAATAATAATATATGAATGCTTGTGACTGTTCCTCACTTTCAACGTTGAGTGCTCGAAAGTTCGAATTTCGTCCATTCCCTGCCTCAGTGCACGTGATCAGTTAGACGTTGACCCTTGACCTTGAGTGCATCGAGTTGTGTTGTATCTGAGTCAAAAATGGGTACGTGATTATAACATAGATAGTATAATAACGTGCTTTTACATACTGTATATATAAGCTTGGCATAAAATGTTAGCGTGATATTTCCGGGGATATTTCAGTGCCGGTTAGTTCATCATTTTTTAGGTCTATAAGCTGACTGATGAAAGTAATTATTGCTGAAGTATTAGCTGTGAGGTTTTTGATTGTTTTTATAGTATTGTTGAGTTTGTGTATACGTGAACATGATGTACCAGAAAGGTCTGCGATGCAAGAACGTACCTAATTAGTGTACTTCGTACCCAACTTGATGTACTTCGTACCCAATGAATGCATGGATAATTAAACCACTTCCAGTTTTACATGTGATAAGGGCATGCAATTAATGTGGCTTGTTTATTTGTTATTTTTAGCTGCTAGCAAACCATTAGTATTGTTGTTGGCTCCCTGTGATGGAACATTGGAGAGAAAATGTCTTGAGGATGTTGCAGAAGTGAAGCAGAACACAGATGTGTTTAGTGATTTTTGTCAGCTGTCAGACGAGGACTGTGCTAATGTTATTGCCATTCTTCTTGGACACATGGGCCATGTGACTGAGGCATTGATCACAAAGTGCCCTAAACTAAGAGTGGTTGCTCGTCATGGTACGGGAGTGGATAATGTTGACATCGATGCTGCTTCAAAACATGGCGTGATGGTTTGTAACGTTCCGGACTATGGAATTGAAGAAGTGGCTGATACCGCATTTTCTCACATTCTCAGTTTGTTTCGTCAAACCACCTTTCTCTATGAAGGACTTCGTAAAGGAGTACCATTGGGTTCCTATGATTCTCTGGTATCTGCTGCTGGTGCTTCTCACAGAATTCGAGGTAGCACACTAGGATTGATCGGCCTAGGTAACATCGGGATGGCTGTGGCACAGCGAGCCAAGGCTTTTGGGTTCAACGTTCGTTTTTATGATCCTTACCTTCATACTGGAATGGAAAAGGGATTGGGAGGTGTCCTGCGAGTTCATACCGTTGAAGAAGTCATTACCGCTAGTGACTGTGTCTCCATTCACTGTCCACTGACACCCGAAAATAAGAATGTCATAAATGAAAATTCCCTCAAGCTTTTTAAGAAGGAAGCTTTCCTGGTCAATGTTTCACGAGGTGGATTGGTGGATGAGGCCGCTCTGACCAAGGCATTGAAAGAGGGTCGCATCGCCGGGGCAGCTCTGGATGTGCAAGAAAAGGAACCCTTCACGTTTGCTGACAGCATACTCGGAGAAGCTCCTAATTTAATCTGTACCCCACATGCAGCCTGGTACAGTGCGGAGAGCATGAGAGAGGCTCGGGAAGGAGCCTGCAAACCAGTTAGACAAGCGGTGACCAATTCTGATCATGCTGGTGTGATAAACTGCATCAATAAGCGTCAGATAAACATGGACGCCTGTCAGGCCAGGTGGAAATAATGAAATGCTGCTTAACTCAAGACCGTGTTAGTTATCGCAATTTAGCAGCAGCAAACAATAATAATGTATATTAGAACTATAACTTTGTACTAGTACTGTAGGTATCATGTATGTGAATGAGTTAGCATACATAGTTTTACTGATTTATTGTATATTATGACTTAACTTTTAGTCACTGAAGTCCAGTGAAGAATCTGTGTCATCCATCTCATCTGAATCAGAGCCAACCTTTTCATCCTCACTTCTTCTATTGCTCTCCCTGAGACACATGATCAGCACCGTCATGGCAATCGATAGAACCATTGTTGCAGCAACCACGCCAAGGAAGATGGGCAATGTCACAAGTTCCTGTGAACAATCCTCTGAGGAACTACCCGTTGCATTTCTAACACCAGTGACATTTTTAGGTACATAAATTTTTGGATTGCCTTTTGTATATTTGATTGGAATGCGAGGGTAATGTCTGTTAGGCCCACCATCAGCAGGAAATAACATCTGCAGAGGATAGCGTATGCGCTGGACAAATGCAGTATTGTGTGGGTCTTCGACGTGGCTCTTTGTAAATTTAGGAAAATTCATCCGAAATATGTTATCTTCCATGTGAAAATTTTCCTCCATCGCTTCAACAAACTTTTCCGCATCCAAATAGCTATCCACAACAGGATAATAGTAAGAGTCTCTGTCTGCTGTGTCAACATAGTATTTCTGTGTTTGATAGAGATTGAACAATCCATATGTCATATTACCTTCAGCAATGTCCTTAATCATCTGTATTAACTGATATCCAAAGTTGAAATATTTTTCTGGCCAATGGAAGGGCGCAGACATGCAAGCTGCACTTTTGAAGACATGTGGATACTTGACAGCTGCATGACAAGCCAATAGTCCGCCTTCATTATAACCCATTATGTGTATCCTGTGTCTGGGATAGGCCACCTCAACCCTATAAAATGTCTCTGTTTGGACTCTTGGAATTAGGTGGTACATGATGTAATCCAAAATGATGTCGCCACTGCCTCCACAAGCCATTTCAACGGCGCATGTTCTCAGCTGTACCTTAAACTCGTCTTTCTCACATGGTTCACTTCTCTCCCTGTCCCAGCAATACAAACAGCTATCAGCACAATTTTGGTCTTTGCATTCCCACCTTCCGCCAAAATATGGTAACAGCAAGCAACCGGTATATTCCACTGCAACAATCACTACTTCTTGGATGCTAGCCTCAAGTACAAGGCCCCTCTCTAACACATGCACCATTGCCAAGAGTTCTTTGATACCAAACATGATTACAAGTGGATATGTTCGAAGTGTATTGTATTCAAAGCTTGGTGGTAATGCAATTAGATTTTTTGTTCCTTTTACGGTGGGTTCAAAAAGATGTGGGTTGCTCACTGTTACATATTTTAAGGTGATCTTCTTGTTGTCAAACCATGGCAGTGCTACCAGGTCTGGGGATAAAAAATCTGAGGCAACTGATGACTTTGAAGCCGGTAAATGGAAAAAGAAATTTGGACCAATCATATCATCTTCTCCATTCACGTCACCATAGATCCTAAACTCAACTGCATATTGATTAAAGGAGCAATGTGTTGCAGAGGAACAGTCAAATGAGGTATCATCTAGTTCATATTCAATGTTCACCTTCCAAGTATCCAGCCTGCCTGTTTTCCTTAGTTCTAATGGATGGTCCCAGGACAACCCCGGGCCAGATCCACGGACAAACAGCTTCTCGGATGCTCGAGTGTCCGTTTGTCGGCGATGTTTTGTCAAATACCTCACTGTCACGGAGAAACCGAATGTCAAGGGATCCGGAAATGCACACTGGCCGCTCGTGGTGCAAAAAGCATCCACTGCCCACGGCTTGCTAGGTATCTCACACCGAGTATGATGGATATCTCCATATGTGCATTCTTTGGCTGCTACATGATACCAGTACTCGAACGAGTATAACACAAAAAGCGAAAAGGACCGCCACATTTCCTCACAGCTGCAACTACAGTATGACACTGCGCATGCGCAAAGCGTAGCTATCTTGCGTTACACGCAAAATTATAATATTCTTATTATATTATACGCTATGTTATAAACACATCTGGCTGGAAGAAACCAATTTTTCTTTCTTTTTCCTGTGATTTACCAATGGGGAGCCCAGCGGCCTGTGTAATGGCGGATTTGGAGACACAAGAGAAGGGGCACTCGAATGTCGTGTAGAAATATCTTCTTTTGCAGTGTATTTTTTCTGCAAAGACAATGAATGTAAATTATTATGCATATGGTGTATTTTCTACCTTAGGTTGCAGTGGATCTAAAACTCCTATTATGGGATTGGCATTGAAAATTTTGTTGTAGTTTTGTTCTCGGTTGACCAACTCCAACTGATAAAACCGTTTCTCAGCCTGAACACAATGGTAAGGTTGCTTTGATGCAATGAATGAAGTTGCTCACCATTATCTCCTTTATTCTGGCTTCCTGTTCACTTGCAATGTTTTTCCACTGTCTTATCTGGTCTAAATCTTCTGGCCGTGGTTCTCGGTTCCTATATTTGATCTTCATTTCTTCAAGTCTACAGTAGTAGTATATATGTAGCAGTATAAATTAAGCAAACAAAAAGATTTGATATACCTTTCTTTGGTATTTAATAACTCCTGGCTAAGGATATCTTTGGCCTTATTAAATTCTGCTAGAAGTAGTTGAGTCTTTTGTTCATGGTAAGAGGCAGTAGACTTTAATTCTGATTTGTGGTTCTTTAGTAATTCTTGTTCGCGTTGTCTGTAGAGAAACACTTGTTGAGTGTTAAGAAGCAAATGTCTTGTTACTTACTGGAGTTGAGCGGTTGATTCCCTTCGAATGGACAACATTTGTTGCACCTTCAATTCCATTTCTTGGTTAAGATCTTTCACCGCCCTCTTCAATTCTGCTATTTCAGCATTGCCCTGTTTTGTCACAGCAACCTGCTCCTGCAATTGACGTTCTAATGCTGTAATCCTAACGGACTGCTCTTTCCTCTACAAACATGCAGAAAATAATACCATACCAAACACCAATCTACGAGTAAATTACTTCTGCTTCTTTCTTTTCTGCAAGATCTTGGAGTCTTTTTTTATAATTTTCAATTTCTTTTGTGTGATCCACTTTCAGTGCATTTAACTTGTTAGTGAGACGGTTTTCCATTTCATTGATAGCAAGAGCTGTATGTTAATACTATAATGGAGCAAACAATAGATATTTCAGTAATACTGACCCATCTCGCTTTGATGTTTCTCCTTCAAAGATTGTAGTTCATTTTCCCCTTGTCTGTGTAATTTTTCTCTCAGAGCGTCTGTGGCAACTTTAGAGGCCATCTTTAGTTCTTTCAGTTCATCTTTGTGAGTTGCATATAATGTTGCTTCCAATGACTACAGAAAAATGTGAGTAAAAACTCATACAAGTTATATTAGTGTCCAAACCTTTAACTGGCTCTTGTGTTCCCTCTCTAGAATAGCTAATTCTTTGCTGTGAGCATTTACCAATAATTCTTTTGTCTGCCGTACAATTCTCTTTTCTTCCTCAAGTTCTTTCATTAGCTGTTGCTTCTCTGCTAAAAACAAGCGTTCTTTCTCTGATAAAGTGACCCTGGATAGCTCTGTTGCTTCTTTAAGTTGCTTTTGAAGATTAGAAACCTAATAGCAAACACACTCAGATCAGATGACTGTTCTATTAGAGTGTTTCCCATAGTATCATAGCTAACCTGTGTGAGTAACTGAGACTTTTGGTGGTTCCATTTTTCATGTTCCTCCTTTAAAATTTTATCCTTTAATAGAGCTAACTCTGCTAATGCTGAATCAGAAGTTTCTTTATGACGCTTTTCGAGTTCTGTTCGTAATGAAGAAGACATGTTCTTAAGACGCTCGCTCCATGTTTTATCCAGCTCCCCGGTCAATGCCTTCTTTGTAGCATTAACCATCTTTTGTGATTCCTTAGCACAACATGAATGTGTTTGATGTAGTGAATTAAACTGGCCCTGTAAATTTCATATTGTAATTTTTCTAATGTAAATTATCATACCTGAATTGTTTGACAATCAGCCTTGCTCTTTTCAAGTTCTTGCTTTAGTGACGCTACTGTTTTCTCAGCTGATTTTAAATCATTTTGAAGAAACTGTATATGAGAGGATGCACTTCCTAATCCTTGCTCATTCTCATCAGTGAGCTTTTGCAATCTCTTCACTTCACATTTGGCAGCATGAAGATCGCTTTGTGTCTTCTTAAACTTGTCTTCAACTTGTGACAACTGTGTCTGGTAAACATTGGTCAAGTCAGTCACTTTAATTTCCATTGCTGCTTCCATTTCATCCCGTA
Organism: Spongia lamella; assembly: GCA_963930835.1. Classification (NCBI taxonomy): domain Eukaryota; kingdom Metazoa; phylum Porifera; class Demospongiae; order Dictyoceratida; family Spongiidae; genus Spongia; species Spongia lamella. Next base: position 398,728 of record OZ005752.1, on the reverse strand, counting down.
ACATGCTAAGCTGTTTTTCTGTCTCCTCCTACAAAATCACATATACACAGTATAACACAGTATGCCGATTACCTTGGCTTCTTTTAGTTTTTTCTGATGTGATTCTTCTGAGGATTGCATGGTTTTCTTGTGTTCGTTGATCAATGTTAATTCCTGTTGGGTGCATTGTGCATGCGCTGCTTCAATCTCCAGTGCATATTGAGAGTGCAAACGTTGCTTTTCTTTTGAAAACTTCTCCAACTCCTACGCAAGATGTTAAATATCACAAGCACATGATATGCATGCATGAATGCCTTTTAAATCCCTAGTAATGAAAAGATTTATTTACCTTTTCTAGAGACTTAATGCTTTGTGCTTGCTGTTCATTGACTGATGCATTAGAATTTTTTAAATCTTCCCTTTCATTCTCAAGCCATCTAACCTTTTCTTTTAAAGAAGCTGCCTCGTTTTTTAGCTCCTTTATTGTGTCCTGGTGTGTGACACGAAGTGCTTCTAGTTTCCCAAGGTTTCCTACCAACAAAACAGTAATGCTAGCTTACTCGACTATACCCACCTGCTAATATCTTTAGTTCTTTTAATTGTTGGTCGTATTGGGCATTAGCAATATCCAGGTCTAACTGAAGTTTGCTGATTGTTTCATTCAGTCCACCCTTTTCACTGCTAGCATCTAGGATTTTTGATTCTGTGTCAACTAGATACTGCTTAGTCCTCGCCAGCTCAGATTCAAGTTCACGTATTTTACCCTCTGAGAGAGCAAGATTATCCTTGGTTGATCGTAAGTCTGACGAAAGCAACGATATTTTAGATTTTAAAGCTTCTTCCATTTGGCGATGTTCTGTTTCCATTATATTCTTTTGCTCTTTCCACTTCTCCTGCTGATGTTTGATTGTGTCTTGTCTTTCGGTAATGCTCTCTTGCTTCAATTTCAACAAATCTTGTTGCAGTTGTGCATTTTCACTTGTAAGTGCTATAATTTCTTCTTCATGCTTGATACGGCTCTGTTCCATTTTGCATAACAACTCGTTTTTCTTTTTAGTTACATGTTCAATATCATTTTCGTGCTTCACTTTTAATGACTTCTCTTTGGCTATTTGTGACTGTAAAGTTTGCTTTAAGTCTTCCACTTCAACCTGTCTAGTTCGCATCTCAGCTTCTGTATTGTCAAGCTGGGATTGCAAATTTGTAACCTCACTTGAATGCTCATTAAGTAATGCTTGGGTTCTGTCCTCCCAAGAACGTACCTTAGACTCCAACGAGCTTTTATCACGTTCCAGTGAGCTCACCTCTGCTTGCAGCACGGTGACCCTGTTCTGTACATGTTCAGCCTCTCTTTGGTAAGATTCCTGTACCCTCTTCAAGTGATTAGCACTCTCAGTTTTTACACCTTCTATTTCCTTTGCGTGCTCTCCACGAAGTTCTTCTACAAACTCCTCGTGTTGGTCGCTTTTAGTGTTCAGTGCATATATAACCTTCGTGAGCTGAGCGATCTTTTTTAGTATCTTTAAATGATATTCTTGAGGTATAGTATCACCTTCTAAATGACCAAAGATGGCGCTGCCAGCAGATAGCTTCGCTCTAGTTGCCGCCATGTTGTTTTTTGTTTACCTGTAGATGTGGGGTCGTCATGAAAACGGAAATAATTTTGCACACGCCATGCGCTTTTAATCAGACCAATTACACTTACCCCGATCGTGATCACATGCTGATTGAGTGTTTAAAGCAGGAATGGTGCGACTGAGTGTCCCATTATCAGTACGAAGAAGGCTACCGGCGGCGGATCTACACCAGCCCACTGCGTTAAGGCGGGAGATCCACATTATATCGTTAATATGTACCCTGACGAGTATAGTCTTGTTGGCGGTATCCCTTGGCCTCAGGGGATGGGCCACGGGCAAAGGGAAATGTCAATACACGTATGGTCTGCTGTCCGTAAAAGAAGTGTATAACACCGGATCTAGAGTACACGGGCGTAAGTCATGAATTGAGAATTTTTACCATATACGTGATGTAAGAATTTCTTTCCTTCTAGTGACGCATTATTATAACGTTGCTCAACAGATAATCGTGTCTTGTGTACTCAGTATTAGTACCCTAACCATCATCACATCTTTTGTTGCCATGGTCGTCAGTGCAGGATTCCCCAGGGAAAGACTGGAGTTCCTTCGACACTACTCTGTCTTTAACATTGTATCATGTGAGCAAGTGTTTATGTATTACTTGTATAATAATAGTTTGATGGCAAAGTAACCTGAGACTCTAGTATGTTCAACTTTGTTTTATGTTTTTCCTATGCTAAAGATGTAAATGCACATAACTGGCAACAGTAAAATTACCTGTGTATACTGTAAATGTCTCTAGTCGCCTTATTTATGTTTTTCCTATGGTAAAGATGTATATGCAGATTTCTGGCAACAGAATAAACTTACCTATTCACTGTAGTCTGTTGACCTACCTTTGACATTTCAGTCCTCATAATTATTATCATATTAAACATTGAGGAAAGTTAACATTCAAATTTGAAAAAAATTAATCAGGCCATAATGGTATCATGAAGAAAGGTGGGCTACCTACCTAACATTAAAATTGTGTTACAAGATAAAACTTGTGCTTGTCTGATTACATCCAAACAATGTCTCAGACATTATTTTGGAGATTACAACTTTAGGTGCTGTGTGACATTCAGTGGTTACCAATGGAATGTACAAGTATAGATTAAGTATTTATTCTCATTAGTGTTGTGCATTGTACTGATTGGAGGCTTGTGGGTGTGGGTGACAGAGACATTGCCACAGAAAGGAAAGACCGCTAGTTGTAAAGACGACAACAATATTGTCATCAAGTTTGGATACGCTTATTACATGGCAATGGGGTCGGGCTTGTTGGTGCTTTTGGCCGCCTCTTTAAACCTGTTGCGGGCACGCTCACTGGCTGAGCGACGGAGAATCCATCAGCGAAGGTTGTACAGCAGCACAGCAGCAGAACAGACAAGCATATACAACAGATTATCCTCAACAGCTGTAAGTGAGACCTCAGAAACGGAAACAGACTTTAGTGACCATAATGAACAACTTAGTCCACCCCCACCATACGCTCCATAGTATTTCATTGTATTTATATATTTACATGTATTTCATTATATTTGTGTGATGTAAATTTGTATGTTCATGCTATGTACGTACTTGCGTTCTTGCAATTTTTATAAAATAAGTGTTATTGTGTTGGTTCTTGAAACAACGAGATCGGCGATATGTCTAACTCCAGTGCACTAAGGTCTGCACCTGCGGTACCACCAGAAGAATCCATGGAGCTGCGTCGCTTGTATATCTCGCGTAGCAACGACTTTCCCTTCTCCCTTGTCTAAAATGACATCAATTTGAGACACACATGCAATTGAAAAAGAAAAGGCCTACGGGCCCAGGTGACATGCCAGCTTGAATATACACGTACACATACATGCATGATGGATATATCAAAGTGTGAGCAAATAATAACAGGTATAGGAGGAGCTGACCAAATAAGTCTATACCCAAAACCACAGTCAAAAACCATAAATGTTATGAATGGATCATCCATTAGCTTGTGAAATTTTATACACCAAACAGACAATTCACACATCTTTGGGGTATACAAGAGACATTTATTTCTTACCGCATCAAACTGGCATGCCTGGTGGGCATGGACCTCAGCTTCTTTGTAGTGACCCTGCCTTATATGGTGTCTGGACATGAAGAGGTGGGCGTGGTACTGCTCAGTGACGTCACCGGTGGTCTGTGGAGAAATAGTATGATAGTGTGTGAGGCTCCCTACATTCATGATCAAACAAATATTATGAGAATCATAAAAAACAACAGTAAAGAGTTTAAGTGGCTCATGAAATCATAAAGGAGTGAAACGCTAACTGTCAATTTATTTTCTTGTAAAAAAACTAACCAAGAATCTGTGAATAAGCAAACAAACAGAAATCATTATACATGTACACTGTGTTTTGAAGTGAATGAATGTACACTGCATGTGTGTGTTGTTTTGATGTTACGAGTAGCATACCTAAGGCACTTACAAAAGACATTTGCACCAAAGAATTCATATGAACCATTGATACAACAGTAATAATAGTTTCCCAACACTCTAACGATATATTATTATTATTACATACGGATTAACTTACACCAGTTGAGGTGACCATTGCAAGGTATTTGGTATATAATGATGCCGCCTCGCTGTACTCCTTATCATGTTCATGTAGTCTGTGGGGGGAGGGTAACATGGAGTGTTCCTCTCTAGCCATGTGGTCGACTCACTTTGCCAACATCAGTATGGACTCTCCCTCGCTGTCACCCAAACTAACAGCACACTTGAGACACTACAGGAATACATGAAACACTGTAAGAAAACTGCATTAATTTTGATAGTGAAATCTCTCTGTTAAAGGAGCCACTAAGTTAAGGTCACTATAATAGACAGAGTCAATCACTACAAAACCTCTCCCCACTGTAGAATGTGCAACATACGTAAATATTGATTATGGTGCCCATTTGATGAAAACACCTGTATATGTACAATTTATCGAGGGACCTAACAATTTTCACACTTATATTATCATCAGACCCTTCGGAATTTCTATAGCAACTGAACTTTAAGGACTATAATTTCACGAAAGAAGCTCCATTTGCAGAATTAACATCCCTTGAAAGTTAGTATAATGAAGTATGGGTGGTTGCCAGTAAAGATTTTAGCATACATGTAAGTTAACTCATGCCTGAAATAGGAATATCTTATATTTGGCCAGTCCCAATACAGGTTGCTTATACATACAATGTACCTTCTTTGCTTCATCAACACGATTCAATTCTAGGTAACATTCACTAAGCGCCCTCAAAAACCGTCCATCATTTGGTCTACAGGACATGAACGTCGCACACATATGGTAGACACACCCACTCTCATACCTTAAAGTGTGAGCATTCTTGTAAGAGTACATGGCCATCTGGGGCATCTTCAATATCTCATAGGCCTGACCAAGACCATAGTGACCTCGAAAATCCCTCTTATTAATGGCTACATAAAGTAAGGCACTACTTTAGTGACATATGTACCTAGCAACCTATGCCTCTTGTAATGGTGACAGCTCTAAAAGCTTCTTAAGAGGTAAAGGTTACACTAAATGTATTCAATACACAGACGTAGGAGCCAGGAGGGCAAGGGCCAGATTTATAACCTCTCCATAGGAATTACCATACAAGTCGATACAATTTAACCCCCCTCAAATTTTAGTGACTTCCTATGCCAGTGATTCATAGTATGGAGGATGTAACTTATAGATGTTATCAGAGCATTCCATTGTACTACATGAAAGCACCTAAAGTGTACTGGATACCTTCCAATAACACATACTACATCATTGTGGCCTATTATAATTATCATCCCACTGTAATGAGGAAAACAACAACAACTTTTTAGATTAGTGTTATCACATAGAAATCTTCATAAATGTGTGTGTGCACGCTCGCATGTGTGCGTGAGTATGTGTGTGTGTGTGTGTGTGTGTGTGTGTGTGTGTGTGTGTGTGTGTGTGTGTGTGTGTGTGTGTGTGTGTGTGTGTGTGTGTGTGTGTGTGTGTGTGTGTACGTGTGTGTGTACGTGTGTGTGTACGTGTGTGTGTAGTTATATACAAACACTACATCACTTACCTAGAGCTCTAGTGTATGCTTCAATGGCTAGTGTAGGGTTTCTTAGTTCTATGTAGGAATGGCCAAGAAGGATCCAGGCTGATAAGTTAGAGTGATCGATTCTGGTTGCCAGTTTGAAATGAGTGACGGCATTTTCATGCTCTCCTCTCAGAGTGTACAAGTTACCTGTGTGTGTGTGTATATGTGATATGCAAAACACACACAGATATACCAATAAAACACATGCATACTACACACACACGCACGCACGCACACACACACGCACACGCACACGCACACACACACACACACACACTATACCTAAAGCACATAATGTTTCAGGTCTGTATCTATCAATTTCAGTGGCCCTCTCAGCTAGCAGAGTAAGCTCCACTTTATTACCCTACACAACAATACAATGACAATCACATTAAGCTGCCACTACTACTGTGACTACCTTCACAAACAGAACATTCGAGTAAGTGTCCACACTAGTCAATCTGTATGGGTCCAGCTTCTCCAATTGCTGAAAGGCATCAATTGCAGCCTGAAAATCTGTAGTATCACAAGTTCATATTAATTCATGTCACGATAAAACACCCCAATATAACACACAGAAAAGATGACCTATTAGTCACATTTTTGAGGTGAAATTTCAATTCACATGACTATGAAACACATGGAAAGACAGGAGAAGATTGTTAAACTTTGTTGCTAAGCTTCTGTTGATTCTTAAACTTAGTGAAACCTGACGTTAATCATTATAAAAATATAATTTGGTGTTCTATTTACAACCCATCACGTGGCACTTTACATGACTGTTCTATTAGAGTTAGTCTTCTCAACTTACAGTTGAGGTGATAGTGGGCTAAGGCAATTTGTGACACTACATAAGGACAATGCTCAAATCCCTGCTGAACTAAGGAGCTATACAACATCATGGCATCCTCAAATAACAGCAGCTCCATGTACCCAGCAGCTGTGAATATTTTCTTCATCCAGTGATTGGGCAGGGAGAGTCCTTGAAGCTTTAAACAGCAAAACAAGATCTCTACACGACTTTGGTAAGACGATGGACTAACCATTCCTTTGTCATCGCACAGTTTGGACAATTCTTCCCAGCTGGCCCATAACATTGGACAAAGCTGACACGACTTCACAAACATTTCTCGAGCCTCGGCAAACAGCTTCTGCTCTTTATGTAATATCCCATAACTGTTAGAGATACAAAAATTTGCATGGTCCTGCAAAACCTCACATAGTGACCCACAGGTAGTGCCCGTAAGCGTCCAATCTTCCACTGTTAGCCATTTCTCTGAGTTCCTCCTTCAAACCTGATATCTCCTCATTTTTGACACCAGCCACTTCATCTTCACCAATGGCATCCACTATATCATCCTCCTTGCTCTTCTCACCTGCCTACAAAGCAAGTTTCTTGCCTGATAACCCAGTATGCATCACTTAGTTATATAGTGGGAAAAGTTGGCGAGGAAAGTATGATGAATCACACACGACTCACCAACTAAACTTCTACCCTGCCAAATTTTTCCTCTACAGTATTACAGTATGTAGACATAGCATGTCTAAAAGTAACAATTAAGAATTTTTGAAGCATGGCTTTAGTGGGATAGCAGAGCTGTTATCGTAACAGGTTGGTATTTTATTTGCACGAGACATGCTATGATAGTAGATAGTGTGTAAGGTACAAATAATCTGAAATACAAAGTAATACATATTATCTGCCAATACAGTAGCACTGCTGTTAAATGCATCCACAAGTGCAAGTACCGATACTCAGTTGCCTCTGAATAGTATGACTTACTAAGTACAGTGAATATAATCTTAGGAAAACTGCTTTGGGTGAATTGCATTTCTCTAATGAGTGAACTGCTCTGCGATACTCTCTAGTGTCAAATAGTGATTTTCCCAGCATGAATTGTGTGGCTTCTGCTAGTTCATCACCTGACAACTCTGGTATTGTAGGGAACGGGGTGCATTTTACTTCCAGACTGTTAGCCATTTCTATACACCTGTAGTTACATTGCTGTACATGCTAAACACACACACACACACACACACACACACACACACACACACACACACACACACACACACACACACACACACACACACACACACACACACACACACACACAACACAACACACACACACACACACACACACACACACACACCACACACAACACACACACACACACACACAACACACACACACACAACACACACCAGTTAGCTGAATGAACAAGTCCTCTTGCTGAACATTCCATATATGCTACAATCAAATCTTCTTTAATGCTTTTTAGGGATTCGTTTGCAGGCGAAGAGTCCATTGCAGTCGATTCCATTAGTGATCATTCATCTGCATCACGTGTTTATTAGAACTTCAGGTAGTCAAAGTTATGCATACCGAGAACCACAATCAAAAATTTTCGGTGGAAGATTGCGAGCGTGATATACGAAATGTTACAGCTTCGAGCAACGCGCACTTACCGTGGGCTACCCAATTGTATATTTTTACTCTCTCAACGGAAATTTACCAGCGAGAACACAACACCTGCACAGCCGCAATCGAAATATAAAACTGATTTGAAGAGCTTGATAACTGGTTTTAAGAAAGAGCTGGGAGCTGCGCAGGCGAATGCAGGAAAGGAATCTTTGAAAATAAAAATAGAGGAACAAAAAGAAGTGCAAAGAATGTTGGAGTTGAATCAACTAGAAAATGAAAAGATAGCTCTTCATAGGTACTTCAGTCACGTGAGCTATCAAGGAATGCACACTTGCTTTTATCTGCACACCCAATTTTAAAGACAAAAGTTTAGTCTCGCGTGGCCAGACTGCTATTTCTGCGCAGTGCGTTTATCACTTGCCTGTAGCAAGTGATCAATGCCCTGCACGGAAATAGCGGTCTGGCCATACAAGACTAGGTTAAGTTATAGGTATACAAATTTGACATGAGGGACTCAGCATAGGAAAAGGAAATTATGGGGCTCATTAAATGTGTAGTTGGATGTACAGACAAACCTGTTTCACAAATTTGGTCACAATTTGTCTCATTTGCAGAGCAGAACAGTTGGCGAGGGAAAATGAAGCAAAATTAGCTAGGAGAAGACAGGGAGATGAGAAGAGAGCTGCTATGAGGAAAGAAGTACTTGAAGAACAAACAAAAAGAGTCGAAAGGGCAATTGTGAGTAATATAGTAATTGTTTGATATAATTATTGTATATCATTTTCCTTCTGTAGAAACAAAGTAATACTTTCATCACACAGGAAAATTTGGATCAACGAATTGAAGAGATACTTGATACGCCAAAAAATTTTGATTTTTGTTTGACTAAATCAGGAAAAAAGATCATTCATTGATAAAATGTAATTCAGCCCAGCAGACTTCACTTCGTAGTCATCTTCTTTTCATGGTCAAGTAACCATTGTTTAGTTGAAGCTCCATCTCCTCCACTGTAGTTCCCGATTCCTTTGCCACCACTCTTCACCACCCTGTGACAAGGGATCAATATTGGGATGCTGTGCCTTGAAACAGCTTGTCCAATAGCTCTAGCTTTACCAGGGTGGCCACTTCTTGTTGCCAGTTGTGCATAGCTCAGTGTCTCTCCTGGATGGGTACTCATTAGAGTTTTCCACACCTGGTGGTAAAATTCACTTTTGTGTTGTATATCTAAAGGCGGGATGCTCTGCACGTGATCCATCGTACCCGCGAAGTAGTCGTCCAGCCACGTAATACATTTTTCTAACATTTTCTCTTCATTTTTAGTGTCATTTGCATACTTTTCTTCTTTCGGTGGTATCTGCTTATCTGTGCAACTTTCAAGGTGGTCTTCGATTTTCAAGTCGTTTTCTTCCGCTATATTTTCCCCTGCGAATTCGACCCCTCTTACGCCTTTACTAGAAACACGGAGTTTGAGATACCCAATCGGAGCTTTGTAATAATGTACAATCATTGCTTTTAATATTAAATCAGTCTGTGATCAATAATTTACGGGGTATTTACAAACAAGACGAGATAATACAAGACAAAAATATAATTATGAACACTGGAGTTACAAGAGGATAATGAATAAACACGGAACTTCTGTTTTAAAAATTATTTTTGACGTCTAGATGAGCGTCGAACAGCATTCGGTTCCTGTGACTCTATTATTTCACTCATAACTGTTGTTTTCACAGGAATTATTACCTAAATATATAGTGTATACGTATTGAGTAAACTCTTCAAAACATACTTTGATGATCGGATTTTGTCTGGTTCTTCTAACCACTGGACCACTTGCATTATCAGCATCACTCTCCTTCACGTCTTGCACCTTTCTTCGTGTCACCGTAACCTTCTTTGTTTCAGTGCTTGCAGAAATGCTTTCCTATCAACACAAAAAAACCATTACATCACATGACTGCCCAGTACAAGTATTGTGTTAGAATTACTTCTTGAATCACTTGAATGCTCCTGGTCCTCCTAACTGCAGCACTAACACTGACATCATCTGCATCACTCTTTGCAACTTTCTGAGATGTCTTCCTCTCCTTTATAGTAGTCGGCACCTCTACTGTAGTAACCTAAATACATACATAATTACAACCTCCTAAATACACATATAAAAATTACATAATTAAAACCTCTTAAATACAAAAAATACAGTGTGTTCATACAGTGTCCAGTACATGTTACCTGTTTTGTCACTTGACCCCCCCTGGTTCTCCTAACTGCAGGACTAACACTGACATCATCTACATCACTCTTTGCAACTTTCTGAGATGTCTTCCTCTTCTTTGTAGTAGTCGGCACCACTTCTGTTGTAACCTCCTAAATACACAAATAAATACATAGTGTGTTCATACAGTGTCCAGTACTATGTACAATGTTACCTGTTTTGTCACTTGACTCCTCCTGGTCCTCCTCACTACAGGACTAACACTGACATTCTCCACATTACTCTCTGCTGTAGCCTTCAGTGGTCTCTTTCTCTTCCTTGTACTAGTCTCAACTTCTACTGTTATATCCTCCTAAAAGTGTGATCGTACATTCCAGTGTCCGTTGCTATGTACAACATTACCTGCTGTGTCACTTGACTTCGTCTAGTCTTCCTAACTGCTGGACTAACACTGGCATTACTCTCTGTTGCTACTTTCACTGGTCTCTTTCTCTTCCTTGTATTAGTCTCAGCCTCTACTGTACTGACCTCCTGGAGGATATAATACTATGGGTTTCTACATAACAACCAATGCTCTGAAAAATACCTGCTTGTTTTTGCTTTGTCTGGTTTTCCCGACTGGACTCACAACGGGCTCCTGCACAGACTGAGAAGCTCTGGTCTGTCTCTTTGTGACAATAGCCTCTGGATGCTCCTTGGTCTCTTCACTCTCTGCTTCATTCTTCTTTCTGGTAGTCACCTTCTTCTTCACTGCAACAGGTGCCACCTCACTAACTGGAACAGCAAGAGATCTACTGCTGGATCTTCGACTTATTATTGCTGGAGTAGGAACAGTATTACCACCTGATTCATGCATACTAGAAATCCTAGTAGCCTTCTTGGCTGGCCTTCCACGCTTTACTGATGTCTTCTTGTTTGGTTGCTCAACGAGTGATGGATCTTCCAATGCAAAAGGTATTAAAGCTGTTTTAGACCTTGTTTGTCTAACATTCTCCACACTTGCAGCTTTTGACTGTGTACTCCTCTTAGCAGACATCGCAACAGGTGAAAGAAACATGACTTTCTTGGAAGTCATGTTAGTCAATACGACGGGAGTGTTAAACAGATCTACAAGTCCTTCAAAATCCGGAGACAGATCTTCTTTACCCTTAGGAGTACGGAACATCCTCTGGATACCCTGATACATAGCATCTCCTTGTGGTGTTCCACGCCTTGCTTTGGAGGTCTCCTTAAACAATCGTTGCAATCCACCATATTCTATTGGAGGGGATAAATCTTTATTCACACTCACAACAGCTTTAGCTTTTTTCTTGGGTGGAAGATCATCTTCACTTCTGGATTGCTTACGTTTAGGAGCTCTTCTTTCAGTCGTTGGTGCAATTCCATTCTTTTTAGTCACTTTGAAAGGAAGAGCATTTTCAATTGCTTGTCTTAAAGGAGTTGCCATTCTTCTTTTTGTCGGTTTTAAAGGTGGACGCTGCAATATTTCTTCTCTTATGGGTAACGGAAGCATTTTCTTAGTTCGCTTAAGTGCAGGCTGGCTTTCAATCTCCTGTCGTATAGGGGTAGGAAGGGATTTCATCACTTTTCTGAGTGTAGGTTTTTGCTTGATGCTCTGTTGAAGTGGAGTCGTCATTCGTGGCTTTGTCTGCCTAAGACTCCATGTCTTCCTGATATTCATCTTCAGTGGTGTTGGCAATGATTTCATGACGGTTCTTAATTTTGGTTTCCTCTCAATATCCTTGCGGAGTGGAGTCGCCAATTTCTTTTTAGTAGCACGCAATTTGGGCTTTGCCTCAATTTCTTTACGAACAGGAGTAGCCATGGCTTTTCTAGTAGCACACAATTTTGGCTTTCCTTCAATTTCTTTACGAAGTGGAGTTGCCAATGCTTTTTTGGTTGCAAGTAACTTTGGCTTTCCTTCTATTTCCTTCCGAAGTGGAGTTGCCATTGCCTTTTTAGTAGCACGCAACTTGGGTTGGCCTTCAATCTCTTTACGAAGTGGAGTTGCCATCGCTTTTTTGGTAGCACGCAACTTGGGTTGGCCTTCAATCTCTTTACGAAGTGGAGTTGCCATCGCTTTTTTGGTAGCACGCAACTTGGATTGGCCTTCAATTTCTTTACGAAGTGGAGTTGCCATCGCTTTTTTGGTAGCATGCAACTTGGGTTGTCCTTCAATTTCTTTACGAAGTGGAGTAGCCAGTGCCTTCTTAGTAGCACGCAGAACAGGATTACTAGCAATTGCCTTACGCACAGGAGTTGGCAGTGCTTGGTGCAGTTTACACAGCACAACTCCCTTCTCAAGATCCACACGTAATGGTGTCCACAACTTTGGCTTTGTTCGTCTCAACGGAACACCACCCTGAATAGATTTTTTCAGAGGGGTAGGCAAAGATAATTTCACATTTGATTCCTCTTCTGATATATCTTCAGTGGACGCCTCTAATGACTCCTCTTGGGGTAAGGTGGACACATCTTCCTCTGGATAAAACACAGGGACATAAGGAATAAGTGAAGTGTCACTTGCTCCTTTCACCAAAGCTGATGCTGGCAATGACCTGCGGTTATTGGATGATTTTTCCTTACTACCACCAATCACAAAAGATCGATTTCTAGCTGGTTGATCTTTAATGGGTCTAAGTTTCTTTGTGCTCTCATCCTTCACTATCTTTTTCTTTGTCTTGGGAGTAGGCATTGCTTCCTTTGGCTTTGGTTTTCCGAATGCAGCTCCATCAGTACTATCTTCTGTTAGTTCTCTACCAATCAATTTAACTGGAGTGAGCTGTTTCATTGAAGCTGGTAATGAAGATCTCTTCTGTGTTGTGCCTTTCTTTGATATGCCTCCATACGACTTCCTAATCTTGTTGGTCCCCTTGGCTGGTGAGGCAGCCTTCTTTACTGCTGCTGCTTTCTTCCTCTCTTGGGTTGGGGTAGGCAACTGTTTTGGAGACTTGGTTTTAATTTCCTTTCCTTTGCTTGGTGTAGGCGACTTTCTTGCTTTCCCAGGTGATGAGAATAGCTCAGAATAAGAATTTTGTGCTTCTTCCTCTTCTACTATTTGTTCTAGCTCATTGGGGAGTTGATCAGCGACAAAAGAAACAGAAGGTGGCATAGTGCCTTTCCTTAATGGAGTATTCGGTGGAAGTGCTTTATCAAAATACTCTGGGGACAAAGCTGGCCCAAATGCAACACTTCGTCGCATGCTAGATCGTCTGGTGGATCGTCGAGGTTTGTTTACTGAAGCACCATCAGATATCTTTATCTGTTCTTCTGCAAACAGGCACTGTTGGACATTATCAGCTCCATCAACTGCTTCTTCCCCATCTTCTTGAATTTTGTCAAGAGAGGAACTATTAACAGACAAGCTGCTTCTCCATGACTTGTACAGGGAATCTGACGGAACTGGGGTATCATTTCGAGAAGTAACACTAACGGTTCCTGGTGTGGATCGCAGACTTCTTGCTGACCTCGGACTGCTCCGGTAATTCTCAATTCCAGAAATTCTCGTCTGCAATAAAATAGATTTGGTTGACACCTGCACAAAGAAATAAGCTAATACTATTGCAAAGCTGATTTTTAAAACTACAGGATTTTACTAACTTGATCTGGAGTGCTTGTCTGTGGAACATTGGCAGTGACCTGCTTTAACACTGGCTCTTTAATGTCGAACCGAAAGGATCGACTAATAATCGACAGGTAATCTCCATTTGCAATACCATGCTCTTTACGAAAAGGTTTTCCATTTATCATTAAAGGATTATCTTCGCTGAAGTTTTGTACGCATACCTATTAAGGTAATAATTATTTTAATAAACGCGCTATAATTATATACATTTCACATACTTTTCCGTTTTTATCAACTTTGATGATTCCATGCTCATCTTCAGCCCCGTCAATGCGTACCCTTATATCAGCGTTGACGCTCCTAAATATAAGCGCATACAAAATGAGCCAGATTTGTTGGTATTTGGTGCACGCATGTGGCCACAAATATACAAGTGTTTACACATACTTTCCAATCTTCCATTGTGTTCCAGGCGCTAACAACTGCTCGTTTAAATCCTCACCGTTTCGCTTGATAATAACCAAGTGACACTCAGCCATTGCGACGCTATTCACTTTGTGTAAAAATTTTAAAAAATGACCGCACCTTTCCTATGTTCAAATTTATCCAATCAAAACGCAGGAAATTTTTACTGCCTCACGTGATAATTAATAAATGGCTGCTTCGTAGTTTTCGTTGTACGGTTTTGTGACACAGGTGGACGATTACAAGATGATGAACAAACTTAATTTTAGAGCAATTTCAGATAAAGTGTAAGTCGAACGCCTTGCGATCCCAGCACGAAACATCGGAGCCACGACTGTATTTTATAAAGGGCCTTTTGTAATACAATTTACACTCCATGATGCGCGTTATTAATGGTATGCACACTCTTAACAGCACCTTTACTTTTATCCTAGGACCAATGTGGTCATGAATTATTCTGAAGTTGAGGCCAAGGTAAGGGAGGCAACCAATGATGATACGTGGGGACCTCATGGCACTCTAATGAATGAAATAGCGAAGTACACCTTCACTTATGAAAGCTATCCAGAAGTGATGGCCATGCTTTGGAAGCGGATGCTGGAATCCAAAAAGAATTGGCGAAGAACTTACAAAGTGATTTGATTTTTACTGGAGATTATTACGTTTACATGCACTTTACCTTTAGTCACTGCTTTTACTGAATTATCTAGTACGAAATGGTTCAGAGAGAGTTGTGACAAATGCCCGTGAGCACATTTATGATATGAAGCCTCTAGAGGAATATGTCTTCAGAGATGAAGCAGGCAAAGATCAAGGAATCAATGGTGCAAGATTTTATTAATACGTATACACTCTTTATTGCAATGCTCTTTCAGTGCGGCAAAAAGCAAAGGAGATAGTAGAATTTTTACAAGACGATGAGCGTCTTAGAAGCGAAAGGAGAAAGGCTAAACAGACAAGAGATAAATTTGTCGGTTATTCTTCAGACGAAATGACAGGGAGATATAGTGAGTTGATTAAAATTACAAAAAGATGATGTGCACTGATGCATACAAATTGAGGAAGTGATGTTATGACTGGAATCTAACAGAAGCTTTACTTTTTCCTAGGTGATCGTTACTCAGAGCAGCCGAGACAGTGGTCATCTGGTAGCAGTAGCAGTAGCTCCTTCAGTAAGAACCAATACAAATATGATGAGGACCAAAGATATGGAAAATCGTATAAAGATGAGCCAGACGAAAGTATCAAAACGTATGTAGACATAATAATTTTATTATATTGTAAACCATCTGGAATTTATTTTGTAAGTAATAGCAAGAGTCCATTATGGACTCTTGGTAATAGTTATAACACACCTCTGAAGGTTCTGCACTCTTGGGTGCTGTTAGATACAGAGTGAAGAGGTGCTGATTTGTAGTACATTGAATGCATTTACTTCTTTGTATAATGTTCAATTAAAGAATCAAACAATTGTATAGTTGTTTATAGCCTGGTATATAACTTAGTTAGCTAGTGTGGTTTATTACTGAAGACAGTACTTTGTCATGGTTATGATGTCTCACTTCTTGGCAATATACTACAAATTAGTTGCTTGAGAGTAGGTTCCCATAAATAAAGGAAATTACTTTGTATTTATTTGGACATTTAACTATTTTAGGGATTTTAAAGATGATGATGATGGAAACCAAGAGGAATTGTTTAGGGTGGCAAAAGAGAAATACTCGGATGCAGCTGATTCCAGTCAAAAGAAGACAGCTCAACCGTCCAAACTGGTTAGCCTCGGGGCAGCAGCCAGTTATACCGGCAATCAACAACAACAAAATAGACAACAAAATCAAACTGACCAAATGACCGACTTGTTTGGTAATATTAGAGTGGATTCAAAACCGACACAGCAACAACAACCATCACAATTTAGCGAAGGTGGATTTGCTGATTTTGAATCAGCGTTCAGCTCAGGTTAGATATCTGGGAAAATCATTTGTAAATATGCATGTAGATTTCTTGAATTATAGGCAACACTGCAAATACCACTGATTTCTTTGGGCAAATGACAGCATTTCAGGCGTCATCGCAACCAGCAGCTCAACCACAGCAACAACAGCGTCCTCCAAAGAGTCCGGAATTTGGTGATTTTCTTAGCACCGCTCCAACCATAATGCCTGCACAACCACTAATGCAAGCCCCGCCCGCCCAGTTTCTACAACCTCAACCATCTGCAGATTCACTATTACTGGGCAGCACAGAACCACCAAAACCACAAAAGGTATGTTGCCATCTTGTCTAGATAAACAGTTTTTATCACCTTAATGCATATTAATTTTTATAGTGTTTTGTTCCATGAGTGTGTGTGTCATAATGTGTGTAACCTATGCCTTGACCAACACATAATTGTGTTTAAATGACAAACAATAGGCCATGTGGGAATGTTTTATATGCTTCAATGTTCTTTCAAATTTAACTATCTTGTAGGAAGAACAGGCAAAGTCTGGTGGATTGTATTCTGGATTGATAGATTTGGACAATCTGATGGATAAAGGAGCGACCAAGTCAACTCCACAGTCAAAACAAACTATGGCTAGTATGCAACAAAAGGGAGTGGCTCAGCCACACCCACCTTCTGCAACTGTACAACAACCTAATTATAATGTATCCTCGTCAATGGGATGGGGACAATCTATGCCAAATCCCAGTATGGGAATGCAAAATCCTGGAATGGGAATGCAGAACTCTGGAATGGGAATGCAAAACCCTGGAATGGGATACGGCATGATGCCAATGTATCCAATGTATGGACAATATGGAATGCAACCTGGCATGATGGGAACCGGATACGGCATGAATCCTGGAATGCAGTTTCAAAAACCACAATAAATTAGGATTATTATTATTATAATAATATTATTCTCGCACTTTTTGTGTTTTGTTTTGTAAAAGTAGACAAAACTAAGCTGTTTACGTCAATAAATAAACATATAATATGTTATGTACAATTTAATAATTTTATTTAAATAGATATCATAGTGGTTTTAGTTTTCATCTTCTTTTGCGTCTTTTCCTTCAGCGAAGAGACTGATGATGTAACTGTTTTTTTAAATGTTGAAATAGCAGATGGCTTGACACTTGATTCAGAATCATGGGGTATACTGGATGTCATTGAGTCACCAAAAAACTTGTTCTTGGATTTTAGTCTATTGGCAATTCCAGTTGTGAAACGTGAAAAGGCTCTAGCTTTGGTATTCTGGACGGGATAATCGGGACTACTTTGTTTATCATCTTCGGTATCAATATCTGGTAGTAGTTCAACACTACGTGAGCGCTGGCGTATCACAGCCATCGATTCCACTCCAGACTCCTCACCACTGCTGTTTGGTACTTCTACAGGAATTTGACGTCTCTTTGGAGTTGGAGATGTCGGGGCTGACTGAGATACCACCGATGACAAAAGTAAATCATGTTCAGTCTTTGTAGGTGTTGTCAGTTTAATTGAACAAATGCATTGTTCTGGATACACAACTGCCTCTGTTTCTTTAGATTCATCTTCCAAACTGCTGCTGGAAATGTCAGAGTCGTAGTCCTCTACTAGATGTTGTGGCATCACTAAATGGACGACTCCTTGATGAGGTGGGCTCTTCTTCCTGAACGAGAACTGTATAACCACAAAATATTACACTCATCAAGTATCGGTACCTCTGTAATCTACTGTCTGTGTCAACTACAATATCTTGATTTTGTATCTTGAAAGATATGCCAATGCTTTCAAGGATAGCTGAAAAATAGAAATATAATCAGTTCTAAGTTCATAAGAACATATTAACTGTTCTACTGGTATTTCACCTAGCATTATTTGTTCTAAATCATGATATTCGTTACTAAATATGATATTCTATATGCATAATATGACTATATTATTTGGTGTTTATGTATACTAATAGCAGTTTAACCACACAGAACTAATACTATTGCACCTATAAGAAAATTTTATGCACCATACGTTAATTATTCTATTCGTTAGCATTCAGAATATTCCTAATTTTCACCTCTGTCTTCTTCACTGGACGTGTACAGAAGAGGCAGCAAGGTGAAGTAGTATACTGTAGGTATATCGTTTGAAAGGGTATAATGGATACGGATATGTTGTCGTTTGGACGAGCGTCGGCGGGTCCCAAGCAGACCAATCTCTATCCTTTTAATACGGGACAACATGAGCTGGACGAAACAGCACACCTTTTTGTTGATTAAATCATAACTACATATTATATATTACAAATTATTTTCTTCAAGTTCACTTCTTTCTTACTTGGCAAAATGCACCATTTCTTTTTCTTTATTGAATAGCAAAAATACGACCTGGTCTGAAGAAACATTCTCTAAAAAGCTGAAAGAATTATTATAAAATGTTTATGATTTAAAGAAGCCATACCTGTATCCTGGTGGCTCAAGCATCGACCAAACCAAAATGTGAGATTTTTCCATATTTGGATGAAGGGTCATCTTGCAATTGTCCTTAGCTTCGTTGATTTCACTCTCCCTATCCATGAACTCATTACCCCACGCCCCGAGCTCGTTCATTTCACTTTCAGATTTGACAGCTTTGTGTGCTTCACTAACACTAACACCTTGCTGAAGATCTATCACAAGAATAGAAGTTGTAAATTAATAACTAAGATTTTCCACTAAAAAAGACAAATTTACAAATATTTTGTGGTATTTAAAATACAAAAAGTGTATTTATTACATACCAATGACAATCTGCCTGTATGTGTCGGTGAATAAGTTACGATAATACCTGCAGTGTGATTTGTTTGCTGTAAACACACACAATAGTATCCACTGAGTGTTCAGTGACTTTACCTGTGAGCAGAATTGTAACCATCCTTCATATAGCCCTTGATTTTCCTCTCTCCATATCTTGTAAGATCACCCTACAAAAATGGATAATCTGTATATACATACATACATACCGTACATAGGAAAATCTTTCAAATGTGAAAATCAGCTCCGCCTATATTATACGTTTCGAAGATAATATTTTATTTTTAAAAGTCATTTGGGTTTTCAAACTTTTGAAAATCACTTCCATCAAAAATTTCCAGCTATACGGTATAAGTGATACAATGGTGACTGATTTCAAATAAAGAACACCTCAAAAAGGAAAGACAAGCATGATCCACAGGGATCTATTTCAAAGACATTTCATTGCTCACAAATGAACGTTGATTTTTGTTACAATAAACATTTGTCTTGCTGATCTTTTGAAATAACAATGGCGCTTATCTTGTACCTTTAAGGCGTCAGTTCCTGTGTATTGCCTACTGATGGCGTCGCCATTGTTGGCCCAGAGCTCCTGGAAATGTTGCAAGGCCGTACCTGACAGCGACTGTTCCTCTGGATCATAAATCATCAATTTGTGTAGCTGTAATATAGAGCAATAAATAGCAACCAGTTAACAATTGAGGACAAAATTTAAAATCCCATCTTTACCAATAATATCCAAGATAAACAGCATAAGGCTAGTTACAATTTAAGTAAGACTTGTTGCGCATACTTATATGTGACCCGGCATGAGAAAATCGAGCTTATGTGCTCATAAAATTTGACCACATTTTGGATTTCAAAATTAAATAACTTCGTGTATGAAGATGGGATTCTAACACAATTTTCACCATTTATGCAGCATCTCATAGGGAATCTCATGCAGTTTACAGATTTTGTAGATCTTATACGGTAAAGGAGATATGTACTATAATATGAATAGGTGTATTTTGTGTACATAAGCCCGGTTTAACTCAGGTCACATATACAGATGTATGCAATCTATAAGCTCTACTCAATATAACACATAGTTAATCATTTACCATGGTCATGAGCATCTCTTTGCATATCAGTGTCTGAATGACGTTCGTACGATCGAGGCAATCCATGCAGTTGACACGGAAGACACCCTCTTGATGACACAACACCCCCGACTTTGACTCAACCCTATTAATCCTAAATCAAACAAGAGATAGATAGATACGTATACTATATATAGCTGCTCCAAATTTAAAAATTATGATTTTCATAAATTTTTCTTCACACTTTTCACAAAAATATTTTACAACATAATTATGTCACCAAGAACTCCCATTAGGGACACAGATTCACGCTAAAAATTTAAGCTCTACATCTTAGCAATAAAACTTTATGAGAATAATACATTTGTGTAAACTAAAATCTAGTCTCTCCGTCTTGCTACCAGTATACAACTGTTAAAATGTCTCTTACAGTAAAATGAATGACTAATACAACCCTACCTCAGTCGTCTTTGCAAGTATAAACTACACGTTTAGTTACTGAGGTACCACACCTACCCCTAAGTAAACTCTGAATATTACAAAATAGCGAGATCGCTTGCACAAAATCTGAGGAGGTCACAAAAATGTTATGCTTTTCATGAACCACGAAAATTTCAGACCATGGAAATATGGAGCTCCGTATACAGTAAGCCTTTCCTTCTTACCAAGTAAATTTGAATTTCCTTGTGATTTCTTGAATTTTTTTAATCAAAATTTTAGCATTCTCCAACTGGTGTCCTTTACTACAGAGATGAACACAAGCAATGATGAAACACTGCAATATATATATCCTTAAAGTTACTACAAGATGAGTATTAATCTTAGCAAATTATTTAAATCTGCAAAATTAATACCTAGGATTAGTATTTCAAATAAAAATGCCAAAATTGATACACATGAACACACTAATATTAGTACTTGCTAACAAACTTAGTTATTAATAATCTACCTACCAATGAGTGTGGTAGTCGAATGTTACATAAGTCAGTTTGGGATTGTTCATCTCCGACGCGTGCTTCCTGTACACATCACTGAGTATCTGTTATACAAATGGTAGGATGTGGTGTTACAAATGGTGCACAAAGATGGCTGGATTGTCGACATAATCATAAGGTAATGTACAGGGTTCCAAATACCAGACATTGTCCTGACATGACCTGACATCTTGTAGTGGACAATTTTTAACTCGTAAGAAAGTGTCCTCATAATTTAGCTAATGTTTCAAGCACCATACCATAATGTACAGTTGTACACACCTGCTCTCTTCCATGTTGATTGTTTAAGTTGATAATGCACTACAGGAATACACATAAAGCAATCCACATAGTTATTGATTTGTCATATACACAACACTACTGGTGTTATCTAAACACAGTACTGTTCTGATAAGAGGACACTAGTGTGTGTGTGTGTGCGTGTGCGTGTGCATGTGTGCACATGTATATTCAGGCCATCACATACTTGCTCTTTGTAGCGCTGGAATTGTTCATCAAAATGTCTTCGAAATGCAACTGATGTCTCAAAGTGACCTAAATCAACACAACACATACACCCAATGATCAGTCTACAAATAGCACTTAAATCAATGTGATTTCCCTATATCTGTAGGCATACATACTTCGTTCGATAACAGGCGGAGGACGATATCTGTATCCAGGTTGGCTCCAGTATACCGGCACTGAACCTCGTACAATGAGAAATGAAGCAACTTGACCCTTAATCTCCATGATCTACACACACATTCACAATTTCACATGTAAGGCATCATAGAAATGCAATATAATGGCAAAAATTTGTACTCTAAGGGATATCTCTCTATCCGAAGCACTACCCTAGCATTAGAGCACAGCCTTAACTGTTGCCCTTGTGTATGCTGAACATGTACCTGTTCAGTTTCAACAAAGTTGGCCACTGCACCAGATGGGTCTATGCCTCTTCGTCTGTATCGAGTACCTATATAAAATATTTAGAAAATGTTTGACATGATACTTTACTGACCTGCACGATATCTACTCCTGCGCGATATGAGAGTAACAACACAATGGTCACCAGAGTCAGCCATATCTTGCAGTTGTATCATCTCTTCTCCTTTAATGGATTCCTTTCGAAGCCGGAGTATTGAAGTAAACCCATCAGGATCATCTTCACTATCTTCTGGCCTCTCATAGTTGATGTTAGTAAGGGAGTCTTCATCAGGTGAGAATGGTGATGTAATTTCTTCTCTACAGTCATTGGCATCTTTTACTGTGGGTGACTCTGTGAGTTCCTCAATGACATGATCCTCTGTGTTGGTTAGCGCAACTGATGGCTTTTCTACAACATCTGAATGTGAATTGTGTGACAGTACTGATGATTCTTCTACTACACTGTGAGTGTTTGGGTTGTCTGGTGCTGTTTCTACCGCACTGTTGTCCACTGCTGGGATGCTAGGCTCCAGTAAAGGTGGGTCTGATCTTGTTTCTGTTGTACACATGTGCTCCAAGTTGGTATCTTCAGATATAAATGAACTCGGTGGTACTTTTGTCTCACCCTGGTGTTCCAAATTGTCATCCTTAAGTATGTCTCTTTCTGTACCTCCAAGGGCATCTGGAATTAGTTCACTAGTAGTAGATTGTTCGGTCGTTTTATCATCTTCCTGAAAAACGTCGGATGGTTCATCATTTTGAGGTTGAGTGTTTACAAAAGACGCAGTGTGTTCAGGAGATTTGATGACAAAGAACCCAGTGCTCATTGTCTGACTCAGCGACAGTGTCATCGTCTCATAATATCCTTGCAAGACAGGAATGATCCATGGATCACTGGTAGCACCCTATTGTTAACCAATACAACATGTAACATTAGGTTAATACACATTACGTTACAGTGAAAAACAAAAATCCAGAAAATTTGCTAGGAGGGACAAGTTAAAACTTTCAAATGCAGGGAGGGCATTAAAGTATTATAAGCACTGACTTTCTAAAACCTAGGAGAATTTCTCCTTGATGCAGTACTGCCAATACAACCATCTATATATGTAATGATGTACACACTTACGTACACACAAAGTGATGGTACAGAAATGAAAAATATGTAACACGGTATCAACAAAACTTGTACATTCCTTTATAGCAAGGTTGACACTTCTATCTTACAAACTAACAAAATGTTATATAAACATCTGTTTTGGCATTATAGCAAAACAGGTCTTATCTGTACACACAAGTACACAGGTTAAACCATGCACAGCCTAGCAAAATTTTTGCATAACTTGTCGATAACATTAACTTTATCACAGACTCACAGTATAAAATTTTTGCTTGGGGGAAGTGAATAAATTTGCCAAAGTTTATTCACCAAAGTTTCCCTCCATAGATACGGTTGGTTATTAACAGCCAAAATATTTCCCACCAATATGCAGTGAAAACCATACATAGTAATGACTGCAGTATGGAAATTTCACAGCCATAACATTATATAATATTATCATGAGACATGACAAGCAGCCATAGATTGGAACACTGCCATATTATGCTGTTATGATGTACACTGAATGTAAACACTTGTATATAACTACATTATCTATGGCAACAAAAATCATATCAAATATCACTTTTACCAAACCCTACAGTGCAATTATTTGCCAACACATTTATATGTCACTTTCACATGTATGTAGTTGTCATCATGGAGACAGACAGCACTGGTGATATAGTTACCTTATAATCTGTTCCTGTCAACTCTTTTAACATTTGGTTGTTCCAAAAGAACTGTTCATCAACCTTAATAGTGATATAATAATTGCACACAATATCAATTGTGTATTATGAATGCATGCTTATATGTGTATGTAATACATCAAAAACCTTCACTGAATAAAATGTCATCTCAGTTACAATCCGGTAGTGTTTAAACACATTTCATCTGATCTATTTACACACTGGTGGCAATTCTTATTGTTAGATAAAAGTAGATTTTTACTGTGTGCAAGCAAAATGCCTTTCAGACAAACTGAAAGTCTGTTTGTGGAGATGTTAAAGGAAGTAGCACAAAGGTGTTACATAGTCAACTGTACTATACAAGTTCCATCAACTCATCATTGCAGCCAATTGGCACCTGTACAATTTTATTAATGACAACCTTTTGAAGGTCTCAGTTAAAGCTTCAATCAATGATGGATCTTAGATGTTTGGAAGGTAATAAATACCTGAGTTTCTATTAGAGGATTTACAGTACGCACAGACATGCACACACATGCACACACAAACAGACACACATACACACCCATCATGTATGAAAACTCCTCCAGGGTATCTCACCTACCACAGGTGATAATGAAGAGTGTTTAATACTTCTCATCAACACTTGTGATACTAATAATATACACCTTAACACTATGGTATAAAACAAACTTTCCTCATACTTATTATTGGACCCAACGTAAATTTGTCCTCTTCATGGAAAAAGATGAGAACTATTTAGTTCAACTGAGGGTTTCACACACAACAAAATCCATTATAGAAATCACAAGTATATTTCACTACTTGACCAAACAAATGTTATACCTTCCTCCACAAAGGAAGTGAAGTCTTGTCTTTATCTTCAGTATCATTTAACTGCTGTTGCAGCAAAGATCGTGTAAGATCACCAGTGAACGAGTAATAAAATGACTTTGAGTCATTAAACATCCTTAAAACAGCATCGGTCAATCGACGCTCCAGTTTCTCCTTATAATTTGGCTCTTTTTGCTACAAAGCCACAAAGATCATAAATGCATGCGGCACTGTATAAGGAATTAGTTTCAAAGGGAATTACTCTTGGAAATACCTACAATTATTCAACACAAAAGAATGGTTAATTTAACACTCAGTTGAAATCACAAAATCGTGTTATATAAACATTACCTTTTGAATATTATGATGTATACAAACTAAGTACAAAAGACTGTAGTACTTATGTTAAAATAACTTTTGTATTGAACTTTACATGGGGTTGCATTCACTGAGGGAATGCATGCAACTGAAGAATCTGTCTGGTTAAAAGTATAATTCATTAAGTCGGCTACACCACAAGTCCTATATTATTTATATATATATCAATACACGTATACCTACATTGAGCTGTGTTCGTTCTATT
Source organism: Spongia lamella (assembly GCA_963930835.1). Lineage (NCBI taxonomy): Eukaryota > Metazoa > Porifera > Demospongiae > Dictyoceratida > Spongiidae > Spongia > Spongia lamella. Next base: position 373,401 of record OZ005752.1, on the reverse strand, counting down.
TGTTCATTTCCCTACGTAGGCAATAGACACAAGTGAATACAACTCTAATGGTATTTCAATACCTCGTGTGATTTGAGCTCTTCCGGTAGAGGTGCTTGAGAAAGCGGCAGCAACACAACCTTGTCTACACAGTAAACTTTATCTCCATGCAGGGGTAGTCGACCTATCAAAGTTGCCTTAGATACTAGCAGCAGTCTCCAGTCGGTTTCTGGGATGAATTACAGTTAATCTTTATATGGTGACATAAAAGTCAGTTTAAAGAACCTGACAACAGCTTTAGCTTGCCAACAAAGCATTTACATGTTGTGTTAAGTTTTACCACATTCTGCTCAGCCTTTATTTCGTAGCCTACACATAACAACATCATATTTTAGTAACTTATTAAGTCCTCGCCGCCGAAGGTTAGGGTACACTCGTATGTCATGACACGCTTACCAGTTTTAGGAGTCAGTTCTCCATTTTTTCTGCTACACCAAAGACTGTCCTTGCCTTTCTGCAATACAATATTCTCAGGTGTTGCGAATACGTCCACATCTCCCATAGCGATTCGCCTATATAATAATAATAATTATTGTAACTACAGCATTCGCACCGTTCGCACGCCCCAGATTACAAAGATCAAGATGATGCAAAGTTATCCAATTTGTTGACATGAAACACGGAAAATTGTGAGAATTTCAAAATGGCGGCGATGGCCTTTTCTCAAGTGAGTAATCACAAGGTGGTTTCGTACGAGTAAGTGTTAACTAGGTCGTTTGTTTAGCCCCGCGGTCCGGTTAAAAGACAACCTAAAAAAATATTTATTCAACGAGATTATTCTAGAGGAATGGCATGTCGCTTTCAGACGGAATTTCCTAAGGAATTACACGGAAAGGTTGGTGTATTGTATACCTTTTGATATGTTAAAACGTCGCATGTTTTTTTCAGATAGAAGAGGAGGCATTTGTGAAAACGATTGAATCGATAAACTCAATATTTGACGAAGCTGAGGCTCTTAACTGTGGCGCTTACAGTGAAGGATGTTTATTCTGTCTAACTGGCTACACGTTGCATTTCTGCTACAAGACAAATTATGAAAGGGTATTCTAAAAATTTGTTACATTTGTTTGCGTAATTTTTCAACAAAAGAATGCAAAAATGTGAATGCTAAAATAGTTTTTTATAGGCCCAAAACTCCCAGTTATATATGCACACACACACACGCACGCACGCATATAAACCACACAAGTCTCGCGTAGCCAGACCGCTTTATTCCTTTTTGTATTCGGGTTTTTTCCCCGAAAAGGAAAAAACGGTCTGGCTTACGTGAGACTAAAACCACACATGGATCCTTAATACTAGCATACTGCAAAAATACACAATTAAAGATATTTTGTAGAGTGTTATAACAGTATTCTTTTTAAATTGTGGTGTTTTTTTAAGGCAGTGGAAACAGTAGCACGATACATTGAATCACAAAATCAGAAGGTGTATGCTGAAAGAGGCATTATGCTTGGAGACCCGATGGATAGAGGATTAAGATGTGTATCTTTTTATTATAACATATTGATTTACTGAGTTGTTCCTTGACTTTGGTCTTTAGATTGAAGTTATTATTGATTCTGACATCTCAACAATAGATCAGTAGAAACACACTCATTCTATTCTTCAATCCAATTGAATAAAATACATTAATTCACCAAAATATATATACTTGTATATTTCTGTTGTATTTTGAAATTTATAAATTTGTAGCTTTGCAAAATTTCGATTGTGGGTTTTGGTTTTGTTTAGGATTTGCTCGCCTGGTATAAAGGCAGCCATGTTTCTGTACTGGATAAGTTGGATTGGTGTAGCCTTGGAATTCTTCTTCGCTGTCCTGGCAGTCGGTAAATATATTTAGAAACATTTCTTTGTTGGTCTATAAATAGAACAATACATGTCACATCTCCAGCTTCGGGGCTGTACTATTTGGCGGAGCTAGTTGAAGAATATAGCGTGATTGCAAAGAAGGTTATACAATATATGATTTTGGTAAGTAATAATGAAGACAATAAAAACGTCATAAATTTATACTCTACATATATACAGAGTTCTGTTCTGGTTCACCTGGGCGTGTGGCTATTTGATGGATTCCCGACATTCATGATAGCAGTTGGCATAGCAACTCAACTCACTTACAGTCTTCTGTTGCGTACGTTCCCCTTCATCTCGATAGCATCGCCGGCCTTTCTACTTGGTTGCGGTAAGTCACACAATGCAAAAATATGTGATACGATGCCATTCTTTCTAGTTTTGTTGCTTTTACACCATTATCTCACATTTAATCATTTCACCGAAAATCTATATACATTCCAAGAGGCAAGTGTGTCATTTGTACATGCAGTCTTACGTGCATTCATACAGGTGTTTGCATTTTTTGTACTTGGTTTATGGATGGTGCCATTTGCCTTCTTTGTATCAATATCAGCAGGCGACAATGTCTTGCCTACTTACAGTCCGGGACCCCTCAGTGATCCAGGTGAGTGAGTGCTATAACAATATCAATGTGTCCTAATTAGAAGTAGGGTTCCCATATATACATCCTAATTGTACAAACACTAATAGATTTTGGACTACATGCATGTCCATTTATATTAGTTTGCTTTTCTTGGATAGGCTATGGTTCAGCAAGTTTCTCATTTGGACAGCAACGGCGACCAAGAAGGAGTGGTCTGTTATCACTTTTTGACTGGATGGCAACTAGTGTAACAGCCAATGTACCAAGCAGAACAGCCAAGTCACTATGACACACATCCACTGCCCATCATTATATGCATGTGTTGTACATAATTTCCCAGAGATAAAGAGTAAAAAATACAATGTTGACAACAAACTACAATTTTAGAATAAATTAAAATGTACTTTTAAAAGCAACTATTATTTATTATTATAAGAGCACGTAGAAATAATTCACAAAAAGTAACTAGTTTAAGGTAAACAGCTAGTGTGGAGTGTGGTGTTGTTGTTCGTGAAACAAATACAAATTATTTGTAGCGGCAATTGCCAAGATATTGTCCGCCGGGTGCCACACTGCATGCAAAATTTTGCGGGTGTAGTCCAGGTTGTCGACGCAGACCTCGTTGCGTCGTCTGCGGTTGGTCTCGGTGGTCACGATCTTGTGGTGGAGGATTTGTCCAAGCTGGGCCATGTCCCGCGATGCCTCGTAGCAATATTGGTGCTTGTTGACTCGATCAAATATTCTGAAAAAGTTGTTGTAAGAACCTGTGATGATATCCCTGTTAACAAAAACTGTTAAAGAAAAACAAAAATGTCAGATCCTAATGTTAATATCTAGCATATAATGTCCTACCACAATTTTACATGTAACATCAAAAGGATACGAATCGGTTCCATTCCAGCCACACTCAAATTTGTCAAAAATGCTGTCATTCTCGTAAAGAGAGCAGAGCCGACTTCTTAAGTGCTCATGGACGGGGTAGGTCTCTACGGGCTTTGACTCCATGTTGACGTCCCACACCTTGACGGTGAGGTAGTCACGCGACAACATGTAACGACCGCTGTAGCTGAACTTGACGTCTGATATGGAGGCAATGATTTCGGAGAAGAAGGATCGATTACTTGGGTCCTCCGGTTCATCAAAAACTAAAAAATCATAATCATTAACAATCACATGTATACTTCTTCACACAGACCAAATAAATGTATTAATGTGATTACAAGAATTTACCCAAACACACATTTAACAGCCTAAACTAGGAGAGAATAATCGACCACAAGAATTCAATAATCAGTTATTCATGCCTCTTGTAATTGGGCAATTTCATGTCACCACATGCTTGAACCAAATGAATTACATTACGGTAATTGTAAGTTCATTTTAACATTTTTGTCATACAAAACATTAAATCTTAAGTTTTCATGATCTGTCCCCATAGTTGAGCCATAGGAACCCTTAGTACAACTGTACTTGACAATATCCACAACTCGTAGTTTGTTATTTCGTATATAAATATCAGTCCATCTTCCATCTATTTGTAAGCCACATGATTGTAATTTAAATACAAGCCACATGGCAACACTTCTTGTGTCCAGATGGGTATATCATGATCATGTCATGAAGTTTTTGAAGTCCCACAAAATTGTGTTCCCACAACAGCACAATACACACTCACATCATATTCCACACTTTTAGAACAAATTAGGTTTGTAGGAAATACATCTTTGTGGGCAATGAATTCATAACTTGTACAAGTAAAAGTTCGCAGGGAATATATATACATTTTTTGTGATTCTTTTACAAATGCTCACCTCAAAGTTATTGAAATTACACACAAGATTTATGAAATTTATGTCACTTGAATGCTTCTGTGTGCTCAATTGTGAGGTTGTACTTTATTTGTTGCACGCACTTTACTACGACATTGGTTACTCACTCTTGGCATGCTGGTCACACAGCGCCTTTGTTCTCATGTCGCACAGCCTGATGGATCCCTTGCTGCTGCTGTATACAAACTCGTTGCAGTTGATCGGATGAAATTCTGCAGCTGTAATGACCTCTGTCAGTTCCTCCATGTTGGCAGGCTTGATATCAACTATGTCTGATATTCATGGTTAAGAAGCAAAACACAGCAGAATTCTTTATACAGAAAATACTAAGAGATTTGTACCAATCTATAATAAAGAATAATGAGTCGAGACTAGTCACAAGGACAAAAATCTTCCTAGTGGTTTACAGGTATCTTATAATTATTATACTTCTACGAAGTGAATCTCATTAAAGAAAGCATTTAGATCAACAATATTCATTGTACATGGATGATTCTCCAAAAACACTTTAGATCCAATATATAGAGGAACCATTAGACAATAAGACCAACAACAAAGCATATACCCCAGACTCAACAGCTCCCTATAAAGTTTCTATTTAAAGAATATGTTACATGCATACACATCCCACTAGTACTGGAAGACCAATGGATTGTTTAAAATACTTTTTTCATGTTGGTGGTATTATTTGACCACAGTGATGCACAACCCCCATGCTCCACCCTTAAACCACCACTTAATGTTACTATTTTTAGCCCATACACCACCCTTAAATCATCACCTAATTGTTACCATTAATAGTCCACCTCAAATACAAGGATACTGAAGCTTTGGTCTGTTGTCTCTAAGTGCCAAAGGTTTACTCTCAGATCGTCTGCAGACAGGAAAGTACAATCGTCGCTATTGACGGAGATGGAGTTGATGTGGTATGTATGGGCATTGGCATATAATCTCCTAGGGATGGCCTCTGTCGTGATCTTGTCCATGTTGACCTTGGGCACCTTGAGTTGGTCTATGCTTGTATTCTCTAACATTCGCCCCTCGTCGTCCCGTAAGTTCCAGCCGGTGTAAGACGGGTACCTCTCCATAATCTTCCACAGTTTAATGGTTTTATCTGTTGTAAAAATACACACAGACAATTAAAAGTCAATTGCTACAATTCAGCGTGAGATACAATTGATCTTTGGTCACTCATGCATTCCAAACACTCATGACTCATCATTGCTTTCCTCACCAGTATTATAAACTGATTTTGTGCTTACTGAAGCATTCAAATAATTAGTTCTATATAATCATTCAAAAAGGACTGAAGCAATTTCGAATAACATTTCATTCTCTACAAGGTACATAATTTGTAAACCACGCTCATAACTGCCCATTACAAGTGAAATGCTGTCTGAAAACTAGTACTAATCCATGATAAGTACCAACAGAATATTACGAATTACTTTAAGCATTGCTGGGGCTGTCGAGAAATTATATTTATTATTAAGTGTAATAAAATATCATGTGGTCATGTGGATGGGTGGGATGCAAACTCAATATTAGTTTAATGTTATAATGAATTTAGCAAGAGCAGCACACAGTAATGAATTACAGTTGTTTAACTTGACAAGTTGGAAAATATTTCTGTACTTCTATTAAACCCTACGTAATCAAATAACCGAGCTTATACTCTAAACAGTGCACACCTTAATGTAACCACATGTTGTATTCTAGTATTTAAAGGAAAAACTACAAAAAGATTTTATCCACACTAGAGCACGACTCAATGCCTTAATAACAAAAGACAAAAACAATAAACACTACTGTGTGTGAATTAACACCAAGTTTAATATTCTACAATACAACACACATGGAATAGCAGTTGATAATAAAGCCCTCTTCATTGGATCCTCTCTCCCACACACATGCTAAAATGGCATACCACTAATCACTGAACAAGCCTATATGCTTACAATGTTAACATTCCCTAAATTACCTCAAAGCTGGTCTGAGACAGAGAGATTTCTCCTCTAAGTATATTTTATTAGCAAAACCTCAGATACCCAAATCTTCACCTACCCACTCAAAACCTGACTTCTACCCTTAATGCTCCCCTACCAAAAGATATTCATACTTATTTCACATAGCACATCACAATCCCATATGACTGTTAATATATCAACAGGATGATACAATATTTAAGAATGAGGAAATTATGAGAAACTCTTGCAATGTGATAATGTATGCATTGCCTACCATTAGTTGTTAGCAAAAATAATGACATTCCGGTTTTCTTGATCCATCGGATTTTATTTATTTTTTCTTCAATCTCCAGGCTCTTCAGGTAGTCAAACTCCGGCTCATGTGACTGAAATGTGCTATAGACATTGTAGTCACATCGGAACACAGGCGGTACGCCCACAGATGGCTTCTACAGATTTAGTTTAGTTGAGTCAAAGAAAAAGCTGTGTATTACAATACTTACTGCAGGCAATCCGCCTCTTTGGAAAATAACCACCCGACCACCTTTATCGCCAGTAGCCAGATATTCTCCATCATGATTAAACTCCACCGTCGAAATGATATCAGCTTTATTTTGAAAAATATTTTATCATATGAATATCAAGAAGTGCATCTTGTAATGTGCATAATGTTAACTGAACAAATATTAGCTGAGCGGTTATTTATTTGGTTACGTACCTTCTGCTACTTCTTCCTCAATCGTCCCCTTCACCTGAGAGAAGACCCAGGGAATTTGGCCCCCGCCTGCATTAACAGCCATTCAGATTAAAACGGCAAGAGTCGACAAACACGTCACACATAAACAAAACACATCACTCAGGGGTCCTAATTCTTGACCCGCTTAGCACCGGCGCCCATTTTGCAATGCCCAAATGTACGTTACTCTAAAAATAGACCACCCGCTAACGGTGTTGTATTTAACGCCTACCCTTTGCATCAAAGCCTACACAGGCTAATTAAGTAACACTGGTTTAACTGAAACCGTTACAACCAAGTTATGCTCTTGCAAGAAGGGCAACAAGTTGTAGCAACTTACTGGTCGCCATTAAAATCTCTCCTGTAATCTGCAATCGTCTCGCTCAGCTGACGAATACAACATAAATGGTTTAACTAACACATGTACGGTGTCAATTTCTCTTCAACTGAAACGATTCTCTTGCTTAGCTGCGATTAATAATATCGAAATACTTAACCCGACTCCATTTTTAATACGGGGGCGTACACAAGCGAACCTTTTGTACCTAATAAGCGAGAAGGCGTGGGCCTATCAATTAATGGTCGATAATTATGATGCAGTGTTTGAGGTTTTCCCCAAGTGGAAAGCGGTTTTACATATGCCGGAAGACGGCGGGTCCTGCCATTCCCCAAGTATACCGAGCATCACGTGCATAAGTAAATTTAGCGGGCCTCTTTTGTTTGGATAGTTAATAAGATCATGATTATGTGCACTGTTCAAAGTTAATAGTCCGTCAATGAGGCCCATCTGAAATCCAATTTGAAAGTAATGATGACCATGAATGCATTCCAGTTGACATGCGCACTGGTAGGAGAAGTGTGACATCCAGCAGTCACATGCAGTGTGTGAAAAATAAAAGCATACCAGCAGCAGTCAGCAAAATCCTTATAGCAAAAGCTGCAACTTTTGAATCTGTTGACTGCATAAGAGATCAATGCTTTTGGAAGTCGCCATTTTGGTTTCATCCGTCACTTGAAAGAAATGAGAATTCAGTTCAGTTGGTTTGGTCTTGGAGATAGCTATGTGTAGCTGTGTATATAATATGCATGTAGCTATATACTGCATGCATGCATGTGTATGTGTGATTGTGTGTGATATAGCTAGATATAGGTAGTGTGTGTATGTATGGCTACCGTATTTTTCAGATTACTTGCGAATTGTAATACAAACACGTGATCACTTATTGAACAAACACGTGATCTGTGATTTAAAATTCGTCATCCACCAGCAACATAGAAATTACGCTAGTCAGAACTGTTACCCAGTGCATCATTATAGCTTTAGCAATAGTTTTAAACTTAGAATTTGGTGCTGAGGTGCTGTTTTGAATCAAAAATATCACATGTTTGGGTTTCCTGATTTAAGATGCATATGTATGTTATAGAAATATTCTAATGGAGCAATCATAGCAGAGTTAAAGCTGTTAATAAAATTACCAAGCACGCATGTTGGCAATATCCGATTATTATCAGTCCCAATTATTCCAGCAAAACAAACTATAGCTACCCATTATTCTCAAAATTATGCTGGCATAATAGGCTCAGGCCTATTTCCCATACACGGAGATACACCCATGTCCCAATAAGGACATGCAAGCACACAAAAATAATCTTCAATTTCCCTAGTGTACATGAAATGGTTTTGAGGTGATGATAGATTTGATAGCTTGTAATGTTACCTTTAACCTCCAAAGGGATTAGCTAGGAGGATTCACAATCCCATACTATTAGAATCATCAATAACATGTTAACACTTAGCAAGAGATTACAAATATTATATTTATAAATATACAGCATTAATAAAATAATATTAATAATTAGATTTAAAATTATTTAGTTCCTGGGAGGAGGTCTTAGTGGCCTCTTGGGAGCAATTGGAGGGGGTCCTCTTCCATCCAGATTGTCACTTTGTTGTGGTGGCCATTCTCGAGGCTTTGGTCTTGGTGCTACCTCAGGTTTTGGGGGTGCTTGAGGTTTAGGAGGTGCAGAAGGTGCTTGTGGTTTAGGAGGTGCAGAAGGTGCTTGTGGTTTAGGAGGTGCTTGTGGTTTAAGGGGTGCTTGTGGTTTAGGAGGTGCTTGTGGTCTGGAGGGTGCTTGTGTTGGAGATGATAACTGAGGATACAATTGTGTTTTAGTTGGAGGCACTGGAGGTTCTCTTCTTTGTGGCTGGCTTGGCTGGTCGACAACAGGAGGAGGATTATAACTTCTAACAGGTGGTGGATTGGCTGGTCTAGGCGGTGGATTAGCTGGTCTAGGAGGAGCAGCAGATCGCGTAGGATAAACAGCACCATGTGTATTATCAAATCCATAGGCGTTCTGTGGCTTTCTGTAGCCAAAATCTGGCTCATTCCTAATATGTATTTATGATAAAATATGTTAAGGGAAAAATAATAATTTGTATTTACCGTGTTGAGGTGGCCACCGGTGCAAATTTTGTTGCTTTTCTTTGTCTATACAGCACGATGACTATGATGACGACTACTACTATTATACCAATGATAATTATGCCTGCTATTACTCCACCAATAACTGCACCGCTACCACCACCACTACCGCCTTGTAAATAGAATAAATAAATAAACTAATACATGCTAATTTCATTCAAACAAACTTAACTAACCTCCAGAATTTCTTGTTACGTTGGTATTGTTACCGCCTGCATTTGAGTCACTGTCTGCAGTGGGATTTATAACAGTTGGATTGTCAGTTTCAGTTGTACCATCAGTTGTAGTTGTAGGA
>OZ005752.1:295000-363589 GCA_963930835.1 Spongia lamella | reverse complement strand
CACACCTTAAGACTTGCTACCCAGGTGCCACCAAAATTCTAGCTGGCTCTGCTGCAAAGATTGAGCGTCCGAATATACTATAGGGGTCCGGATATTGATAACTTACTCTAGTCGTCGGATACTCCCGAGAACATTCCGATGGTGGGGGCCTGTTACTACATTCAATATCAGGGAGATCTAGTGCGAGTTATAGTGCATATTAAGGTGAATATAGCTCAGTCCGATCGTGTAAAACTGAGTGATCTATATAGTCCAGGGGCGGATCCAGGATCATGCAGTTTTCGGCTGAGAGGGGGTCTGAATAACATAGCTCGGCTACTGTAGATTTGGTTAACCGTTACTCGCGTTTTGTCTGTTATCATGAAATGGCTGGTTAGCAAAAGGATACTATCAACTGTTAGCCGGTTTCAGTGGCCGTCAAGAACCCTAACAGTAATGACAGCCGGCTGTTTCAGCCGGTTCTGTGCACTGTTAAAAATGAGGAGTTGTGGTAACTCCAAAAGGAGTTGTTTTCAGACTTTTTGGTCTGAAAACAACACCTTTTGGAGTTACCACAACTCCTTTTGGAGTTACTACAACTACCCATTTTAACAGTGTGCAGCCGAGCAATAGCATAGATATATAGTACTATATTCTCGGAGAATATACTAGCTATCTATGGCAATAACTACTAGATGTGTGCTTCACCATCAATAGGGAAAGCGGAGGGACTCTAAGGAGCCTTAAAAAGACATATCATGCAGAGCAACATGCATGGTTGGCAAGGAAAATGAATGAAACCTGAGGCATCAAAGAAAGCCGGCTGGAGTACTTTTTTCGTTCGAGACTTCGTTTATTGTTGAAATATGATTGGTTTGACCCAAATAATGCCAGTAAACCCACGAGGTCTTGTCCTCCAGATGTATGGGATACAATAGAATTTAAGCCCTTTTCAAAATGGTTATGACAGCTGTAAGCACAACAATTTACAACCAAGAGGACCTATATAGATTAGTCCCGTGAACGATACATATATTCGGATGAATATGTAAGAAAAAAGGGTCTGGTTCATGAGACAAGACCTAGGTACCAAGAGGAAGTTTGAATTCAAAGATTGAGGTGGTCACAAATCGCTTGTGAACACACTTCAACAACTACCAACAGGTTTTTTGCCAGCCAATGATGCTAACGCACAAATTTAGACAAAACCGTCCGTATAATGGTTAACCGAATCTATCTATAAAGGTTATCTCTGATGGAGGGCACAGCCCCCCAGAAGACACCAAATACCTAATGCAAGATTTAGAAATACAAGAAAGTAGTCTATACAATCTATGGTAGTGGATGCACGTATTAGAAATTATATCATGCAGTGGTTGCAGGCTTAAATTCTCAATGCCATACATGTACAGGATTTGGACGTCTAGTTGAATTTCCCTGAGAATTTTGCTACTGATCACTTGTTGCATGCATACTGACTCGATTGGTGCTGTAAAAAGACTCAAAACTAAACGTTGTGAGTGATGAAATCATAGATGCATGTATATAGCCAGTGTAACACTGGCTATGATGAAATAGACTTTAACTAGCCTGTAGAGGTTCCTGTTCTTGTGTTTTTAGAAGTTGGGCTACCGAGTGCCGATACCCCTTTTGCCAGATCGAGTTTTCATTTGTAAACACAGTGATCAGTTATGAGTATTGATGTTCAACGCTTGCTCTGGCAGCAGCTAAATAAGAAGTATGGAAATGACACAAACAAAATATTTGTGATGACGATAGCAAAACATCTAAGCCACTCTGACTATTCTCCAGCTAAGGATTTAAGCGAAGCTGCACTGAATACTTTTGAGCTAGTGAATCACTGCATAGCATGTAATCCGATTTATGCGCCAACAGGATCAAAAATTTCCCTCCAATGGCAGCAACTACTGTTTGAAGGAGAAGGACCTAAAGCAACCCCAGCACAAAAACCTGCATTTGAAAAGGCGAAGGCTTTGCTGTATACAAATTATGAAACCAGAGAACGTACGGAACTGTACAAGGAATATTGTAGAGCCAAAGCAAATTTTATAGAAAAGAAGTTTATGATAAAGAGAGAATGCGAGGTAGCATATGGTGACCATTGGGAAGCTAAGTTTGATGAAAAATTTCCTACTACTGAAGAGTATCAGCAGTTTCAGCCTTTAGAGAAAAAAGTACGCCCACTGTTACAAGCTATTGATGAATGGGTGTATGGACCTCTTGCACATGTTATGACTCCAATAAAGACAAGTATGTATATAGTAAATTATAGTCGTACTGATTATTTTAATTTTATAGCATTTGAAAATAATGAAAGGTCTGCAGTCCTTCCTGGTGGTAACAATATGGTGTACTATCACGTCTCAATGAATCCATCCAACTGGTATCAGTGGCTTGATCCTAATCATCCCGACGATGGATCATGGATAACTGTACGCATGTCAAATGATTGTTATAAACTGTATTCATATGTATGTGTGTGAATGTAGATTACTGTGGATCTACACAGCGATGATGATGATCACCAGTACAGAAAGTACAAAAATCTTGGTGGCATTGAGAGTGCTTCTTCAAGCTTTATCAGTTTACAACAACCTGGGGATGAAGGTTCAGTAGAAAAGAATATTGAAATTGGAGATAGCAAAGATGTCAAAATTAATTTAAAAGTCCGTTCTGTCCAAATTGATCGTCCCTGGATTGACCTTTCAGCTTTGGAGTACCAAAAATGGAAAATTCCTGGAGAGGGGCCAGATTTTTGGTCTTCAGGAGTCCTTCATGATAGCAACAATGGATCATTCCCTCTAATTTCTACTGAAATGATAGTGGCTAGGGATATAACAGCTACTGCTACGAAATTCAGTGTAGAAATAACCGATCATTTGAAATCCTTCAATCCATCTGTTGGAAATGCTGTATTGGTAATCTTAGATATATATAGAGCTGTTTGTTTTTGATTACATGTAATTGTAGGGTGGTATATTCAGTTGTGGTGCTAGCAGAGGATATGATGTCAAGTATGATGAAACGACAAATTCTATCACACTGAAAGGAACCCAAGTAATTGGATATGTTTGTACTCTGCTGCCAAAATATCCAGCATGAACTTTCTGTGACTAGATATAAACAATAGACTTATCATTTTGACAATAGTAATGTAGTTATAAATATTTAGTTTTTAAGTTAGGGCCTTGCTACCATCAAGAAAAATGTAGCTACATCTGAAAATTTAGTTTAATAAACATGTTACGCTACCCTGAAGTTTGCCTCGGTGTGTGTGTTGTCCGTCCCCAGGCTATTAAAAACCATTCACATGAAGTGAAGCCTGAATAACCAATCAAACAAGTCCTACTGCCTTTCAGTTTCTTTTTAAAATTATGACACCTGCTACCGATATTATTAATGAGCGTGGCCTTAGTAACAAAAGTAGCTACAAGATATAGATTTCTCAAAATTAATGTCAGTAAATGCCATCAACTTCACTGGCATGGTGATCCAGCATTGATTTCTATTGCCTCTACCAGATAATGCATTTCCCGTATGCTTGCCAATGTTGTTAAGATATTAGCTAACCAAATGTATCATTTTGGTTAACTTATACAGATGACCATAATCTTGTTCCATTTTCCAACTGTTACTGAGTTATAGTTGTGTGCAAGAACGTGCATGGTACACTTTTCTAAAACTGTATATTTTATATTTTGCATGATTTTCTCTAATAAAACAGTCATATATAATACATGCAGTATTCAGGTTAAACACTTCAATAGAACAGTCTTTATGTAAAATGGAAGCTTCTGTCTATATGTATAAGCACCCTATACCACCATAACATCCTAATATATAAGCTTATTGTACTATCTGCTGACGATCATGACACCCTGCAGGATGACCTAAATACCCTTGTGAAATGGGCAGAAATGTGTCAAATGAATTTCGACCTATCTAAATGTAACATTCTACAAATAACTACTCGCCATAATGTAAGTCATTTTGTATATGAAATGAGGGGCATACCCTTAAAAACAGTAGACAAACATTGCTATATTTTGGCATACATCTGCATAACCAGTTATCGTGGCATCCTCACATAGATTATATATCTCATAAAGCAAATCGACTTCTTGGTTTTCTGAAACGAAATTTACATACTTGCCCTAAATACTTTAAAGAATCAGTACGCATATCATACAATTGATGTTGCCAACCATTGAATATTGTTGTTCTATTTGGGATCCCTATCACCAGAATTTCATTGACAAACTTGAAGTGATCCAGCATCGAGCAGTCCACTTTGTCTTAAACAGACCTTGGAGTGAGACAGCATCACTGACATGCTAAAAGAATTAAACTGCATGGCCTTCTCTTCAGGATTGTAGGAAGCATGCTGCTCTAATGTATAAGACTGTAAATCATTTATTGTTTGTCCCAGACTGATGTCTTCCCACCACATCTCATCTTACCAGTACTTGAGCTCACCATCCTCAAAAGTTTCATCCACAGTTGACATTTACCGCCTACACATTCTTACCAAGAACTATCCTCCGGCCCCAATGGAACAATCTGCTTATTCCTAATCTACCGAACATAGCTAAATCTCAAGAACTTTCTAACTCAATTAGCTACGTAGCAAACTTATAATTATATGCCAGTAGTTGATAGTTTGTATTTGTGTCAGTAGCTACATTAGTGTGATAATCTTTCGGGCGGGCGCTTTCGGTTTTTTTGGCTGCCGGAATTATTAATAAAAATAACAGTTGTAGCTTCTTGCACTGCTGGGCCTCAACACATGAAGACCACACGTGGACTACGGAATGATATATCACGTGATACTAATTTTCGGAAAATTACGGATTTTTATGGATTTCTGGTCAGTTTTCACAAGATTTCAGATTTCAAAATACCTAGATTTCTAAAGATTTCTAGGAGCCTGTACGAGATTTCCACAGAGTTTCGGACCCCTTGGCATCACGCGATTCTAGACTCAACCTTAACGAGATGGATGTTTAATATTGTAGGGCTTTGTAGGAGCGTATTCGTGGTGGGTAGCTATCAGTTTTTAGATAGATAAATGGCCGATTGTTCCGAATACAGCGAGGGAGGATACGACTACGAATTTGTTGACACACTACCGGACACTTTAGTGTGTAAAATTTGTCACTATCCCAGTAGAGAGCCTCATCTCACTGTGTGTTGCGGCCATACCTTTTGTAAATTATGTCTAAAGAATGCAAAGAAGTCAACAGTTTTAAGTGATACGTGTCCAATGTGCCGCACTGAGCAATTTACTACTGTCCCTAACAAGCAAAACGAGCGTGCCATTTTGAGTTTGAAGGTGTGCTGTACTAATACAAAAAGAGGATGTGACTGGATTGGTGAAGTGAATGATATTACCAGTCATCTAAGAAACAGTAGTGGTTGCAAATTTGAAGAGGTTCACTGCCCGAATATTTGTGGGAAAGCATTTGAGCGTCAATTTCTTGCCAGTCATGTTAAGGAGTGTCCATGTCGTCTAACTATCTGTCAGTACTGCCACACTAAAGGAGAATATCAATTTATTGAGGGTACACACAAGCAACAATGCTACAAATTTCCTGTTCCATGTCCCAACAAGTGTGATATAAAGGAAGTCCCTAGTCAGCATTTAAAAGAACACGGCATGAAAGTGTGTCCCCTAGAGATTGTCCAATGTCAATACCACAATGTTGGATGTGAGACCAAGATGGCTCGTAAAGATTTGGTGGAGCATGATGAGGAAAAAACAAATGAACACTTGCTACTAATGAAATCTATACTCATTGATACTCAGAGCAAATTGTCTGATACACAAAGTAAGTTAGCTGATACAGAACAAAGATTAGTCTCTGCTGAAAAGCAGTTAAAAGCTAACCACGCTGAAGTGTTATTTAAAATGGAAAATGAGGCCTTTGCTCAAGATTCACTCACCGAAATTTTTGTACAGAATCGAATGAGGGAACTAGAAGCTACTTTAAAGCAAAAAACTGAACTTATTGATATGCTTTTTGGAAAATGGGCTATTGAGATCCACACCCAAGCAGCCAAGCTGTCATCATGCAATCAACTGTTACCGGTGATAATAAGGATGCCTGATGTTATGGAGAATACTAGAAACAAAACAGAGTGGGATAGTGATCCATTTTACACTCATCATCAAGGGTACAAGATGCAGTTAAAAGTTGTTCCAGCTGGTTATGGTTCAAGTAAAGGTCGTTACATGTCTGTATACTTGTATATCATGGATGGTCCATTTGATCATCTGCTGAGGTGGGAGATGAGAGGAAATTTTCAGATAACACTGCTGAACCAGATCTGTAACAGTAAGAACCACTCAGTCTCCTATCGAATCCATGCCAGCAGAAGTCAGTCAAGACCCTTTTGGTATTGTGAAGAATTCATATCACATAGAAACCTTCAGTACTACTTGTCAATTTGCAAAGGACAATTGTGTATTCTTTGGAGTGCGTGAACTATAGAGTTAGGCCTTGCTACGTAGTGATTGTGTAGTCGAAACATTTAGCCAATAATATACTAATATGAAATTAAAATGCTGCATAACAACTATTTTATGGTGTAACAATGCTCAATACACATGCATTAGATGGATGACACTGTATTTGTTAGCCAAACTTGTGTGGGTGGGGCATGTAAGTTATGACATGCTTGATTTATAATGTAGGCTACAGTAATTTTGCACATCAAAAAGCTATCCACTGAATTTGGTAATGTATGCTAATCACTCCTGATGGTCAATCGGCTGAGGTATATAATTTTAAAAAATCTTGTTTAAAACCATCACTGTTCACTCCAGTATCCGACTGCTCTATTAGAATTTATTCAGAATATCCGACTGCTCTATTAGAGTAGCACTGTTATTAGACTAATATAATGATCTAACTACGTTTTCATAGACCAGGAATGCAAAAATCAACCATGTGATCACACCTCTTTGCATTATCATAACTTTTTATACTACAAAGCAATATTTTTACCACGTAGAATTTAGTAAAGCATAACACAAATACTCCTTTTAGAATCAACAATATTCATGATCATGAACAGCAATATCATAATAAATAGTAGTCATGCATATAAACTATTTACACATCTAAAAAGTAACAAAGGAAATTTTCCACGCTATATACTGTAAATTAGTTTAGCCACTGTTACCAATGGCGATACGTTGAGCTGGTTGGTTGATTCTTGGCTATGTCGTTTCTAATTGCGGCTATCTCTCTTTTCGCATTGCTCATCTCAATATCGAGTTTTATCATCAAGTCTTGCTTGACTGCATCAAGTTTCTGCCCAAGGTCATGTTTGACACTAATCAGTGCCTGAATATCCTCTTCTCTTTTCTTTGCTTTAATAAGCTCACACTTAATCAAGGTCAAATGCTTTTCCATATTTTCCTTGCTATGCTTTGCAAGGTTTTGGCGAGCCATTTTTTCTGTGCAGCCTTCATCAAAGAACTCGCATTGGATCATCTCATGTGGGCACTTCTCTCTGTGTGCGGCCAAACCTTCCTGAAGGAGATCTGAGATCTTGCAACCGTTAGGGCATGCTACCGGATACTTTGGACATGTCTGCTTGTGTTGGCCTTGGATGAAGATGTGTTGTCCTTCGACACGACAGTACTTGCACTTGGCGGTACGGAACTGACACTCGCTTGAGATGTGGCGAGAAAAGTTTTGTCGTTGCACCATCTGTCCGCATTGGTTGGTGCACTCGACATCTTCAAACTGACAGTTACGCACGAGGTGAACACTTATTTCAGTTATCTTATCCTGCCAGGTACAACCTTTACTTTTATTGGTGCAAAACACTTTAAGATCTTTAACAGCGCGCTCGACTTGCTTGTTTCTAAACGTTGCAAAGCCGCGGGGATTCGGACACGTGGGATCAGGACAAGAAGTCAATCCCTGAGGGGTAGATTTGACCTTTTCTTGAAGGCACGAGCTGCAGAAAAGATGGCCGCAACAGTCAGTCAGGATTGGATCTCGACTGGGCAAACGGCATATGGCGCAACGGACGTAATCCGGCGGATCCACAACAAACTCGTACCGGTAACCACCGGCATCGCCTTGCTTCTGCGATGCTCCGGCTCCATGACCTTGATTTGACATAGTCGGAATCCAGCTGCTGCACTCTCCAGCAAAACAAGTTAGACGTGACGGTCCAAACAAATCTTTAAGTCAAGCTTAATCTGCAGCTGTGTGGTTTCAGGATTTAATTACTGATGCGACGTGAGATCACGTGCGAGCTCACGTGTAATTACAAATCCAGGTGAAGACTGTGATATCCTGTGCGAATCGTCGCTCAACTACCAACATTACTGAGAGGTATTTTTATACGTTGTACATACATAAGAGTATACAACTCGTTCTACATCCACAATGCATAGATGTTGCGAGAAAAAACGGGCATTTACTATAGTGCGTATACGCATGTGAAATGTGAGTGTAACTGTTCACAGCCACCTGGGAGACATGGCGTAATTTCCGTGCAGTTATGTATCAGGTTGGACTGGAGTTGTTACATGTAGTACACCTTGCATCATCATTGTACCAGTAAAAAAAGTCACGTATAGTTACCTTGTCAACAATGTTACTGTACAATATCATCAAATACATTAAATAATCAAAAATATAATGTTACCATGTTACACCTTCCCGTGAAAATATCAAATATCTCATTACTTCCATATGAAGAAGCTGTTGAGTGTGAGCTACCTGCATATTGACATGGAATTGAATTTGGTGGTTTGGCAGATTTTTGATTCCACCAATCACTCAAGCACTGCCTGATATTTTCGGTCTCCATCAAATTAAAATCTGCCATAATGCTTGAATTCACTAATTCACCTATCAAAACAGCCATATTTTCCCACCACTCCATAGTTTTTGTGATTAACACAAGATATTTCTTAGTCAATCATGTTTAAAAACAAATTACACAGGAATGTGCCAAATATGTAAGCAATGATATTGTTGCCCTGGCAACCATGCCTGCTATATGGTCATTAAAATTTGGTTTCTGCTCCTACACAGGGAGACTCTATGGCTAGACTGACCTACTGAAATATGCCATAGTCAGCTTTGCCTTCAAATTGAAATAGCTACATATTTCAAGTTTGTTTCTCTCAAGCACATGATTTTGTCTACCAGTAGGACAAATAGATGATTGCGTAGGCTATTATGTGTGTGTGGATTTGCTTGTGTGTGTGTGTCTGTCTGTCTGTCTGTCTGTCTGTCTGTCTGTCTGTCTGTCTGTGTCTGTGTGTGTGCGCGTCTGTGTGTGTCTATTCATCTGTGTGTATGGTGACTATGGTTTTGTCCATTCTACCAGACTCTCCTTTGATACGAAATCTGGCACGAAATCTGTGCAATTTGCATTCCCCCACTGTCAAAAAATTCCCTCACTGTCCAGGTTTTTACCTGTACAGACACTTTGGTCTTGCATGTATCATCTGGGAATTAGCATAATTGTAAGTTTTGGTCACAAGGGGTGGTGGGCACAAGGGTGGGGTGGTGGGTACAAGCCTGACACAGTGTGCAATAGGAGTTCTAGAAGCTTTGCTAGAATTGGTATTTATAGCTTCCATACGCCTGGATAACAAGAAGTATGAAGATGATGAATGTTACCTAATTTTTTATTAAGCAAAACTTTTTAATAGAACAATCACCTGGTAGATTTAGTGTAGGGCAAGATTACCAAAGTGGTTTTTAGTTCACCATCTGATCATAAATCGTGTGCGTGCGTGTGTGCTTGCATCTCTGTGTGTGCGTGCATGTGTGTGTGTGTGTGTGGTAACACTATGCAGAGTCAGACTTCCTGTGTGATTATGAAAGATCTCATAGACAAAGCAGTCAGGCTAGACATAGTCGATTTTGCAACAGCCTGATCCTGTTATAAGCCTAGGATTCTACTATCATAAAATTGCATATCTACTGTGGGTGGCAGTGGATAACAGAAATGATTGCACAAAGTCATGTAATCACTTCATTGGTCAGACGTCTTATACATTTTAAGAGAGTTGATGTTAAAGTAGTTGAAAATTTAGCCAAGTTGATCTGAAAATGTGGGTAATCTGGTGGGTGACATACATAGGTTCAAAGTGTTACCGGAATAAGCTTGATGATCAACCATATGAATAAACTTGCTAGAAAAAAGATCAGACATTATTACAAACAAATTAAGTAGTTAGACAGTTGAAAAAGACAGTTTGATATAACATAAACCCATTGGAGCCAGACACCTATGTTATGATCTATGATTATTGAACAGAAACTGAAACATAAAACATTCAAGCAGTTGGTAGCTAGAGGAAAGCCATATTCAACAATCTCCATTGGGAAACGTAACTCACAAGATGGCAGGAAAGCAGTTATGGAGTAGATACAATAGTTGTCTTGTAAGGTTATTAGCAAGCACATTCATCAACTTCGTGATTGAAGTATGAATTCACTCACGTAAATGGCTACAGTGAAAACTCATCGAAAATTAACACCTTGCTTCTTGTTTTATTATTGACTGCATGCATGCTTCAGTGGCTGGTTATAATATATTAATATTCTTGGGCACAAGTCCCTGTATTGCCCCCTGCACGTTGTCTCCTATCAACCTATCAAGGGAAGCCTATAATGCAGTACATAGCTAGCCAGCTATATCTCCACTGCAGCTTTCCCTCCTCCCCTGTAGGCGTCATTACCAATCTAGACTTGTGTACTTTTCTAATGTCCTGCTGATGTCCAAATCAATAATGCATAACATACCAACACCTGCACAGTTGTTTATTGTATAAAACAGATAAGCAGAAGTACAGCCCAGCTAGTGTAAAGAGAAGCCATGCTACTGAATTATAGGCATTTGTAGCTACAGTTATTATATTGTTTGGTTCGACAGTATAATTAAATAGTAACACTTGGTTTACTGTTATGCTCATTAATCATATTAATGTGCTATCTATATCAAGTAACTGTACTATAGCTAACTCCCTCTTTTCCGCCACCACAAACAAAAACAGAAAAAGCGGTCTGGCTACACGAAACTAAACTACACATACGTAACTAAAAACTGTATGCTTGATGTAGGGGGATCCTTTTGGAGTTATATAGGAGCTACCGTGCAGTGACATGGAATTTAATATGGAAGTTTGGCGGATTTTGACAAAACTGCCAACTTTAATTCTGCCAAAATCACTCACATTTGTACATGAAGCATCATTGGCTGTTATATTTTAGGCCTCCACAAAATGAGATTTACCAATCTGCCAAATTAAAATGCCACCATATTATCCTCTAGTATACAAAGACATCTACCAGCAAAGATATAAGTTAGTCAGCTACAGTTACATGATGCACAAAATGTATAAATGTATATAGGATGAACATACCTTTCTCATCCCAAAGGCAAAACAAAGACGAGACTATCATGTTATACTTATCTAAGGTGTTCCATCATACACATGTGTAATATTTTATTCATGATATAATTTTCCCTCATTGCTGTTATTGCCCTGATGATTGATGTTGCTCAACAAGCAAAATAGTTAACTGTACAGTGTAATGAATTGCATTAAACCATATGCCACTTGTGTTTGGGTACGGTTGTACAAATACTTCATACATCAAATATTTCACACATCATTAGTGTGTGTGGGACACACTAAATGTACACATGGCTAATGATTCCAATTATATGCACATGACCTTTTGATGTAGTGAAGTTTCTAGCACTGTAATGCGAAGAAATACAGAGCTATTTATATAATGTCGTAGCCAAAGTTGTGCAGAGTCGGTAATTTCTTATGTAGCTAGTTGATTTATAAATACATAAATAAATGTCACTATAAAGTCATATTGCTTGGTAGCTAAAAGGGATTTTAAATACATGCACTTCATAAATTAACATAGAAACATTTTTGTAAGTTTCTGGCATGGTTTTGACTGACTTTATATTTCCAATATTTAGCTAATATTTTGCTGGTAAAATCATTTTTTTAAATAAACTTTTGTAGAGTTTTTTAAAGTCAAAATCATCAGACCGTTGTAGCTACGTAAATTCGATTCATGCATGCCTAACATGAAACATGATATGTGTAAATTAGTCCACACTTAAGAGCTCTGGCAATAATGAATACTGAGTAATTTCCCAGTCACAAATCTTTATATCAAAAAAGATTATTAATAATATTCTATTCTACAACATAACAACATATTTTCACACATATTTAATTTATCAATAATGTTAACTGCGTGGTCGACATATATAAATACACAATTATACAGGTAAAGCTATAATACGAATTTATCACAAAGGAGCTGTGACTTTTCACCAGTGACGACGAGTTGGGGACTTGGGGCCAGTTGTTGTCATCATGGAAGTTGTCATCATCGTACCGGTTGTTGTCAGTAAGCCATTTGTTGTCATTGGGCCGCTTGTTGGCATTAAGCCATTTTGAAAACTTTTACCCAATTCATTTCTAATTGCGGCTAACTCTCTTTTGACGTGGCTCATCTCCACGTCAACCTTTATCATCAAATCTTGTTTAATTCCATCAAGTTTATGTGCAAGATCTTGTTTGATTGCGCTGACATCCTGTATATCTTTTTCCTTCTTCTTTGCTTTGCCGAGCTCACATCTGATCAAGGTAAAATGTTTTTCCATATTATCCTTGTTGTGCTTCGCCAGATTCTGACGAAATATCTTGGCTGTGCAACCCTCAGCAAAGTATTCACACTCAACTATCTCAAGGGGACATTTTTCTCTGTGTGCAGCCAAACTTTCTTGGAGAAGATCCGAAACTTTGCAGTTGTTTGGACACGACACCGGATACTTTGGACACGTATCTTTGTGATCACCTAGGATGAAACTGTGCTGGCCTTCAGAGCGACAATATTTGCACTTGACGGTTCGGGATTGGCAATCATTTATAATGTGGCGTGAGAGGTGTTGTCGCTGTACCATTTGGCCACATTTGTTTGTGCATTCCACGTCCTCAAATTGGCAGTTGCGTGCAAGGTGGACAGTGATTTCACCAACTTTATCTTGCCAGCCACAGCCTTTGCTTTTATTGGTACAATAAACTTTGAGGTCGTTCACGGTACGCTCGATTTGCTTGTTTCTAAACATTTTGAACCCACGAGGATTTGGACACCTGGCATTAGGACATCCCGGTCCGTTCGCCGAACTCGATGAAGACTTGGCCGCCTTTTCTTGAATGCTCGTCTGCAGGCAGGAGTGGCAGAAAACATTTCCACAGCAGTCAGTCAAGTAAGGATCTCGGCTGGGTAAACGGCATATGGTGCAGCGGACGTAATCCGGCGGATCGACAACAAACTCGTAACGGTAACCTCCAATGAGTGCTTCCACTTGCTTCCCAAGCGAAGCCCCTGCTCCATACCCTTGATTCTGCATCACTCTATTTCAGTTAATAAATTTATCAATAAAAGCTCACTGCAGCTGTAAATTTGGTTTTATACGAACATCATTGTCGCGTGATGCGTATTATAGCTAGCTATTAAACTCTCGTCCGTGTTGTTTTGGATATGCATGCATGCAGGCCATATAATCGGTGTGCTGATGCAAAATTAATTTTTTGACACAACTTGTGCATGCATAGGAACTGAAACCAGGATGGGCTGTGCATGCCTCTTCAGCCAATAAGTCATGCAAGGGCACAAACTGAATGGAAGGTGCTAATTATAAACTTTGCATGCAACCACCCAACCATGCATAAATTTGTTTCTGTGCCCATGGGTAGCTACATGTGTGTTATAGCAGATATGTTTTTATTGTTCTGTGCAGCAGTGCATACATAGCTACTAGCTCCTGCATATCTAGTAACCAACGTACTCTATTGTTTTCATTGCAAACCGTTGCATATAGCAAGCACTAGTCCAGGTGACTAACTCGGCTGGTGGTGGGGAGATGATCCATGAAAACATTGAGCTGCAACACTGCAAAGATTTGATGAACCCTACTGATAGCTATGGCTATACATAGTATAGGGTTGCATGGTGATGCTTAAAAGATGCACTGCAATTATTGCGGCAACATGCATGCAGACAATGCATTAGGATGCTTTATTAGAGTAGCTAAATGCATGCATGGAACGAAGCATCAGCATATGCATAGCTACCATGAGTAGCTAAATGCCATAATAAATGTCATAACTGAAAATTTGGAATTCTATTACAATGGTTGTCTACGTATGTAGCTATATAATATATACACCATAGCTACGTAACTGCATAATGATATGTATGCATGATGTGGTATATTCTGTGGCACATGTGATCAGTATTATGGGAAATTGATTGCAATACTGATATTTCACAGCCAAATAATTAGCTATTGTAAAGTGACATGCATGCATGCATGCAATCTTAGTGTAGAGCTATTTATACATGCAGCTGCACATGCAGGAGTCATCATGTAGAACTCCAATGATCTTAACCTCCTCAACTGGTTATTGCATAGTATAGTAACTATGGCTATATCTGCATGTTTGTTTAAAATATGTTTTGACTTACAATGGAGGGGGGCTGCAGGAGGTTTGACCTCTTTATTGCTGCCATAACTTCATAGCATATTTCTATCCAAATATAGATCACAAGTTACTGATCCCTGAAAAGCTAACAATTGTTTAATTAATGGTTTGTATTGTATGTGGCATCTGTTGTCACATTCCTATATCCAATTTACAATGTGAAGGAGTAGCTGCTATAATTGAACCAACCCATGAATCTATGATAGTTAGCTATGTGTCTCCTATATAGTTTATAGCTGTATAGGCTACAAATTGCATGCATGTGTGCATATGCATGTATGTGATATAGCTACATGTGTGTGTGTGTGTGTGTGTGTGTGTGTGTGTGTATGTGTATGTGTGTGTGTGTGTGTGTGTGTGTGTGTGTGTGTGTGTAGTGTGTGTGCGTGTGCGTGTGCATGCGTGCGTATGTGTGGGTGGGTGTGTGTGTGTGTAGTGTGTGTGTGTGTGTGTGTGTGTGTGTGTGTGTGTGTGTGTGTGTGTGTGTGTGTGTGTGTGTGTGTGTGTGTGTGTGTGTGTGTGTGTGTGTGTGTGTGTGTGTGTGTGTGTGTGTGTAACAAGAGTCTGGTGAAGGAATTTGGGATGCCTGGACCTCTTAGGACAATGTTGATAGAGAGACATATGAGATGGCTGGGTCATGTGTGTCGGATGAGTGATACTCGCCAGCCAAAGAAGATTTTGTTTGGTGAGCTGGTCAGCCCCAGGCCTTTCCATGGAGCGAAGCAGATGTAGCAACTGCAGATCTTAAGTCCCTGGATGTGCCACTTGATGGCTGGTATGAACTAACTAGTGACAGGAGGGGGTGGTATCAGCTGTATACGGAGAAGATATCTAGCTTGTCAGCAACCTAGATTGCAGAGTGTCTGTGGAAGTTTTGGATGCGGGTGTGGCCAAGTTTTTAACCACCAAGGAGACTTGACTCGTCACTCTAGATTTTGTAATGGACAACCTAGGAACGTGCCAACATGTTTTGAGTGTCAATGTGGAAGGCTTTTTCATCGTAAAGGTGATCTTACTCGCCACTCAAGGTTTTGCTCACAGCATACTCTGTCCAGGGTGGTTATGCCACTCTAGGACAAGCTATCATCTTCGGATGGGCTAAACAGGTGAAACAGGTGAACAGGTGTGTGCGTGTAGTGTGTGTGTCTGTGTGCATGTGTACATATAAATGTTGCTTCTTTGCTTTTATGTGAATTAAAACAGATATAAATATGTTTCACTATTTATTAAAAAAATTTTGCAGCCCTTTAATGACCATATAGTGACCATATAGTAGCTATGCATGGAACTCAACTTGAATACCAACTGGTTGGCTAATTTTACGTAACCTTGCAGTTGTTTTGCTTAGTATTCAGGTATTTCACTATTCAAGGCTATAAATTTTATGGTTGCAATAATGAAGTGGTTTAACACATCATGATGTCTAAAATATTGGATATTTTAATTGAATGGCTGCATGTGTCTATAGCCACCTGTCTAACTATATTTATTGTAAAATATCCTGCATGGCTTATGTGTTCAATTGTAAACTATTTTTATAGCTATAGTGCATCCACTGATGAAATTTATTTAGCAAGTGGTAGATATATGTAAGCACACCGCATGCATTAAAACATGCATGTGTAAATATGGGTCATATGTAGCTAGCTATGATCGCTATTGAATTTTAGAGCTCCGTGCATCCCCATGCATGGGTCTTTAAACCAAACTGTCATGTCATCACCATGCAGTCATCAATGTATTAAGAGTTCACAGTATTCTTGTATATGATATTGTACACACGTATAGCTACATGAAGAAGTGATCTGTATGATGAGTCTATATAGAGAAGTCAAAATGATACTACGTATGTAAAATGATATTTCACACATTACACTATATAACTATAGCTTGCTATATGTACAGGTGAATGAATGTGGCATAGTTAAATCACACTTGAACAGTTTTTCACACATGAACTATCTCTTGTTACCACTGACGATAGGTTGGGTTAATTTGTTGGGTCCAAGCAACATCGTTTCTGATTGCAACCAGCTCCTTTTTGATGTTGCTCAACTCACTGTCAAGCTTTCTGGCAAACTCTTGCTTAATAATCTCAACTTTTTGTCCGAGATCATGTTTGACCACAGGTAAATCTTCCATTCGCCGTAACTTGAATTTAGCAAGCTCATTTTTAGCCAAGTTTAAATGTTTTTCCACGTTTTCTTTGTTGTGCTGCAGCTGGTGTTGACGGGCTATCTTTTCAGTGCAACCCTCATTACAGTACTCGCACTGGATCATCTCAAGAGGACATTTATCTTGGTGTGGGGCTAATTCTTCCTGAAGTAATCCAGGGATCTTGCAACCATTGGGGCATGACACAGGAAGTTTTGGGCATGTCTGTTTGTGTTCATCTTGAATAAAGAAATGTTGCCCCTCAGCACGACAGTACTGGCACTTGACATTACGGTTTTTGCATTCATTAACAACATGGCGTGTATAGCTTTGTCGTTGCACTACTTCTCCGCATTGATTGGGACAGTCGACGTCTTGGAATTGGCAGCTCCGCGAAAGATGAAAACCAATATCAGTCAGCTTATCCTGCCAGCTGCAACCTTTGCTTTTGTTGGTGCAAAACACTTTGAGGTCTCTTACAGTGCGCTCGACCTGCTTGTTTTTAAAAGTTTTGAACGAGCGGGGAGTTGGGCATTTCGAATTAGGACAAGTAGCTTCGTAAGCAGATTTGATCCTTCCCTGAAGGCAGGAGAAACAAAAGAGATGTCCGCAGCAGTCGCTTAGCTGAGGATCCCGACTTGGTAAATTGCATATGGCGCAGCATACGTACTCGGGCGGTTCCGCGACGAATTCCAAACGATATCCTCCGGGAGTTGCTTCGATCAGTTGCTTTGCTGTCACAATACTAGTGCTCTGCCCGGTAGCCCCGGCTCCTTGAGTTTGATTCTGCATGTCGCAAACGGTAAAGCCCAGCTACTGCAGTGAACTGAGGTAATTGTCACACAGCGTGAGATCAAATCAGTACCTGTATGGTTTCAAATTAAGTCTAATTCTCGTCACGTGATCAATGCTGTACGATTTACCACCTGTATTCAATTTTTGATTGTGCATATTGCTTCATATTACTTTCTTGCAGTCTGCTCAGCATCTCAGCATAAATATATTACACACAATCTGGATTAACTTGCGTTCTGTGGTAAGCAAAGACGGACAATCACGAGTTACCGGATAGAGATTTCCTAGATCGCACTATTAGAGTATTTTGATATGTTGAATATCACTAGTAAACAAAATCACACAATATGTATGTGACTTAGTTATAGCTATACACACAATTATGGTCATGCAGCTACAGCTGCATAATGTTGTTCAGGAGTGTAAACCCAAATTTAAATTGTGAGACATGCAACACAATATGCAGGCAGTACAGCATGCGTGCGTGCATGCAAATATAATGATTACCATGCAGTAGTCACTAATGTCATGTAGACTTTATGAGTTGTCAGCAACCTCATAACTCATAAAACTGTTAAACAAAAGCCAGCCTTTACTTGCAGCCATTATATATAGAAATTCTTGTACATGTATGCATGACCTGTGTAGGTGTACCTTCACACAAAATGTCTCTTGCTAAGGATGAAGCACATGTACATTTACACAAAAATTTTAATTAGTGGAGCTTTAAGTTTTATCAAACCATAAATTTTAAAGGGGTGTAGTGAAATTAAGAAGTAAAGCACCCTAATAGTACAATCACTATCACAGCTCTGCATGTGTATACATATATATAATGAACTGCATACCTGTTTATTTCTACAGATGCTCTTGGGCTCTTGCTTAAATTATAGGCTTACTTAATCTGTTTAGTCACGTCATAGCTAGCCTACTATAACTATTAAGCTTAACATACAAATGTTTGTAAGGTACCAATAGTTTTACTCACTTAACTGTGTTGACAGTCACCTGGTAGCTATGTAATACTATAGATAATGGAAATACAATGTGTGTAAATGTTTCTCAAAATTTAGAGGCCAATTATACAAATGATGTATAGCTATGTCGTGTGTGTGTGTGTGTGTGTGTGTGTGTGTGTGTGTGTGTGTGTGTGTGTGTGTGTGTGTGTGTGTGTGTGTGTGTGTGTGTGTGTGTGTGTGTGTGTGTGTGTGTGTGTGTGTGTGTGTGTGTGTGTGTGTGTGTGTGTGTGTGTGTGTGTGTGTGTGTGTGTGTGTGTGTGTGTGTGTGTGTGTGTGTGTGTGTGTGTGTGTGTGTGTGTGTGTGTGTGTGTGTGTGTGTGTGTGTGTGTGTGTGTGTGTGTGATTATAACATTGACACATGCAAGTAAGATATATGAATTAAGAAACTTTTGATCACTGCATGGTGTGTCAAATTATGTTTATCTCATGGATGAATCAGAACTCCAGTATGATCACTCCTCTTTCTATATTAGAACACTAAACAAGAAGCAATGATCAAGTAATTCACTCCATAATTAAAAGTGTTAATTATTATAGTAATGGGTGTAAAGTAAATGTTTGGTTTAGCTGGCGAGTGGGAGGAACATGGGTATATAACTGCACACATGCTGTATACAGTGACTATAATTATATCATAAGCTAGCTATAGGATAGTGACAATTTTTCATGTAACTATGACCGTGCATATAGCCTGCAGTGCTTATGATAAGGGTTAAAAATTGTCCTGACATTTGTTTTCCTATTGTAAATGTATTGACTTCCCCATTGATAATGTATAGTAAATCTGTCTGGTCAAATTTGATTTGGTTGGTTAAATGCCAAAGTTGGCCGGAAATGTTTGATGACTGGCCATTATCATAAGCTCTGGTCATGCATGCATAAATATAATTACTGATATTGTGTATAGAGTGTGTTTATACATAACTTCATGTTACATTGGTAGCTAGCTATTTTCATGACATGTCTTGTTGGCCGTGCTTGATAGTGTTACTCCTCACAAGTTAATGA
The DNA here is from genome assembly GCA_963930835.1 of Spongia lamella. Taxonomy (NCBI): domain Eukaryota; kingdom Metazoa; phylum Porifera; class Demospongiae; order Dictyoceratida; family Spongiidae; genus Spongia; species Spongia lamella. The sequence continues at coordinate 344,047 of OZ005752.1, read as the reverse complement.
TGCATGCAAAAGTTGCACCCATGCAGTTTAAAATGTTAATTGTGATAACTGATAGTGTGCACATGTGGTTGCCTATACCATTAACACAAGTACGTATGGTAGCCATTGCCATGATATCATGCATACATTCATGACATGACAAGATCTTCAAATTTTTGTAGACCATTCTTGTAACTGTTAAAAGCACAAATAGCAATATATTTGTGACACACTAATGAATCAATGACCTAAGGCTACTGGATATAGCTACAGTATATGTTGGACAATTGAACATATTATGTAGCTATAGGACAATTGAAAAGGAATTTTCACACATATACTGTTCACCAGCTAATAAATTGGTGTCAAATAGTAAACCAGAATGTGGTCAATTACAAACTGGCATGATAGTAGCTACGTATGTATATACAACCAATTATAACTGTTTTGTAAACTTTGAAAATGATCTTTATGTAGCTGCCATACTGAAAACTGCATGTATTGACTCTTTCCATGCACGGTGGTGATCATCAGGCGAGCCAAGAGGAGGAGGTACAGGGGGCAGTTTGCCATGGGCCCCAGGATACACAGGGCCATGCATAAATATATTTAACTGTGTGATACATATAGGTACGTACATGGGTCCCATGTAGATTCTTCTTTTGCCCCAGGCCATCAAGTACATACCTCATAATTGGCAGCCCTGCATGGTGATCAGGTATGCATGGGTAACTGTGCAGGCAGAATGGAAGCACTGCATTGAGCTAATAGCAATGTACATGTGCATTGTTAAAATTCCATATGTGACTGGCTCTGCGAAAACCCTCCATGTTCTCGTGCATATTTTAGAACTTTAAAGTGTCATAACTCTTTAACCATTTCTTGTAATATTGTAGAAATTTGCATAAAGCAATTAAAAATTGATGCAACTATCAGGATTTTACAGATATTTTTGTGAAGCTATGTAAAATATGCGAACATGGAGAGTTTTCGCAGAGCCGGTCACATATATGCATGCGTTTATACATAGCTAACTACCTATAGCTACGTATTTATATTTGTGTAAATGCGGTGAGCCCATGCTGCATTTTTTCAATAAACAATTATTACACAGAATTTCTCTTTTTTCACTAAATACTTAATTTAAGTTACACCTTCATTCAGTTATTTCTTTATTCAGTTATTTTGTGTGCATGTATTCTGTGATATATCGATACTTCCCCATTTTGGGGAGCTCTTCTTTATGGTGTACCAATTAAAATTGAAATGCAATTCATGTGAATCTCCCAAAGACATCGCTGGCTACCATAGCTACTCTTTGATCAGCGAGAAGAATTTGAATTAAAGCTGCTTCCTTGAAGTAGATAGCTAGAACAATGAATATATTCTGGGTGAGAAATTGATGACGATGATGACATTGATGGTAAAAGCCATAGCTACTTGGTCAACACTTACCTAAAACACTTCTGTGAATATTGCACTGAATGCTTGAATCTCCCACGTACAAATACTTTAAGGTATTGATACCACAATGAATTTGCCAAGCAGTGACCACTAAGTGGTTGCTTGGCTGTGGGCTGTGACACCAGTGTGTTAGTATAAACTTTGCTTGGGTCTTTACCAACTATGCTATACATGGAATGTCAATTGGGCAATGGCTCAGCAGGATGGCTTCCCTATATAAACTCATGTAGTTTGTTTTTCATGGTTATGTATCAAAGGTGACTATATGGGCAACAATCATGCACTGACTATTGCATGCTGTGCGTACAACGTTGCATCTCGATGTGTATATACTCTCTAGATCTATGCTGCCATGCATGCAAGCCAGACAACACAACACACTATATATAGCTGCGTATACGCTGCACAGGCACACAGCTATATGGTGTTTGTGTGCCATGCATGGTCAAAGCCATTGTTAGAGATGCATGCAACTGCTTTAACTACATAACTAATATATACTAGTTGTTACTTACATGCATGCATGCATGCATCTAAAGAATTCAACTAGCCATAGCTACCTGCAGGATAACCATATAAGTAGTCACATGTATAACAGCTATTCACTGTAACACACATGTACATGCATAGCTATATATAATTTATAGATCTATAGTTTACACACACTTTAACAGATGATTGGACACATATACTTTCAGTTTTTACAAGTATATTGTCACCAATGACGATAGTTTGGGTTGCTTGATTGACCCTTAGCCTGCATATCACTTTTGATTGCTCCTATCTCCCTTTTGACATTGCTCAATTCAATATCAAGCTTTATTGTCAAGTCTTGCTTAATTCCATCGAGTTTCTGCCCGACTTCATTTTTGAGTGCAATAAGATCTTGAATATCATTCTCCCTCTTCCTAATTTTAATAAGCTCACACTTCGTCAAGGTCAAATGCCTTTCCATGTAATCTTTATTGTGCTTCGCTTGATGTTGGCGAGGCACTTTTTCTGTGCAGCCCTCATTAAAGTACTCGCACGGGACCAACTCAAGGAGGCACACTTGTCTGTGCGCAGCCAAGCTTTCTTGAAGGAGATCCGTTACCTTACAACCATTGGGGCACGCCATAGGATACTTTGGACATGTCTGCTTGTGCTGGCCTAGAATGTACACGTGTTGTCCTTCAGCACGGCAGTACTTGCACTTGATATTTCGAAACTGACACTCGCTTGAAATATGTCTGGAAAAGTTTTGTCGTTGAACCATTTGTCCGCATTGATTGGTGCACTCAACATCTTCAAACTGACAATTGCGCGTAAGGTGGCTGGAAACTTCGCTGACTTTGTCCTGCCAAGTACACCCTTTGTTTTTATTAGCACAGAATACTTTAAGATCTTTAACATTGCGGTCTACTTGCTTGTTTCTGAATGTTGTAAATGCACGTGGGTTCTGGCACTTAGGATTAGGACATCCCTGGGTGTGCGGAGATTTGCTACCTCCTTGGAAGCTCGCTTGCAAGCAGGAACTACAGAAAATATTGCCACAGCAGTCGCTCAAATAAGGATCTCGACTAGGTAAGCGACATAATGTGCAACGTAGATAGTCGGGTGGTTCTGAAACGAACTCGTAACGGTATCCTCCAATGGTTGCTTCGGTGGCTTGGTTCACACTATTTTGACCGACTCGTGAAGCTCCAGCTCCGTGACCTTGATACAACATGACTGATCAACAACTTTAAAACAGAGTACTGACAGTACTAGTAAGTCTCGTCCCAGCTAATACTATATCTGAATAGTGCCCAATATGGTTTTATAAAAAGGCCATAAAAGCTGATTCCAATTTACATCACGTGATCGTGAAATTCAGCTACCCACAAACCACTGTTACCACAAAAGCTATAGAGCTTGTTATTTTGCATTGGCTTAAAAATAAGAGGGTGGATCATACGCCCACTTTTGACAATAACAAAGTACCACTGCCTACCAAAACAAATGAGTATAACTGTATAGGTCATGTATACTGCAAACAAATCTATACCATTGCCCTACCCTAAAAACAAAGGTGTTGCTGCTAGTCCCCTGTATCCATTTAGGAATAATGTACTATGTACTAGGCATAAGATGGCCAACAATCATATTATCACTGAGTGAGACACTATGACGTGACTATACCGACTACCTACTGCCATGCACGCAGCAGTCATTGCTAGAGCATGATCACCACTGGCCCATGCATGCAGAGGTCTGTCTGATCTCAGGGTGTAAAATTTACACCTGTAAGCATCCATACATGTATATACGTATATGTATGTGTTCTGTACCATACGCATATTTTTCTCATGCATGCATACATGGCTGGTAGCTATATTATTAATAGCAGATACATGCATACATGTACTTAGCATTAATGACATACAATCGTGCACTAGTAATCACCTAACTAGTCACAAGACTCATGACATATGTGTAGCCATGTAGCTATACAAAGCTTCGGAGATATGATGCATCAATTAAAAATCCAGACCCTAAGCTGCAGTTTAAAATTATACCCAGATAGTTAGATATATGGCCACCATTGCTGATGTAGTTATATAGCTTCATGCAAACACCATAGAGTCAGGTGTACACTATTATTTAGTACTGTTTATAGACTCCTGTGGGAGCACATGCATCATGCACATGTGAATATTGTAACTTGAGTAACCCATTTTCACCCACTTGCACAATATATACACATGTGGTTTTTGGTTTTTGTACCTACTCTTTCAAATTCCTGTTTATGGTTGTGTATGTGTGTAGCTATATTGTGGCTATAGCCTCATATAGACTCTCATGTTACTTTGTCATAAGGGAATTAGTTAGTTGATCTATAGCTAGCTAACTGAGAGCAATGCATGTATAGCTATAGACAGCTGAAGTGGGGGACCAGGGAACCGGGTCACTTAAAATTGAAAACTCCGATCCATAGGAATTAGCTAGTAGCTATAAATTACAATGTGATCAATTAACCATGATTCATGCACTATGCATGGTAATTGCATGCATGGGGATAGCCAACATATACTGTTTTTATGCAGATGGATGCATGTAGGTAAAAAGTTACAAAAATGAGTGCAGTTATGTACATTCATATACATGTATAGCTACAGTAGTTAAGCTATAATATTGTACATGTTGAAGTCAGCATGGCACCATGTCAAATTGTTAACCAGCTTGTTTACGTGTGTTGCCATGTTAATTTAAGTTGTGTTAACACAACATGCATCTTTATAGTGTGTATATGACAGCCACATACTGTCAAAAGCGTATTCCGATTTGTCTCCATGCCCCTCCCACCTTTGGCGCAACATTATATCCTGCAGGTAACCTGTAGCAACCAATTTAGACTTCCGACAGGTGAACGGATTGGACGATCGTGCATGGAATGGCGGCAAGAGTTCTTCAACAGTGAACAAATCAGGAGATGTATGTGGTTTAGTATTCAGTTGGTATTCTATTTATACTCTCCATGTGCAAGGATTAATTTCTGTATAATTTTATCATATATCCATGCATGCATAAGCATATATAGGTAATGGAAGTAGGGGGCTATAGCTAGCTCTCTTAAGTTTTAAGACCCTCCATTTGAATTCAATTTTGCAAATTCGTATATAAAATCACTTGAGTTTAGCTATAGTGCATGCATGCATGGCCTCCCTATAACTTTCAATAGCTTCCTCCGCCCCTGTCAGCATAAGCAGGATTTCACATTTTAATTAATTTTTGCAACAGTGTCTTAGCTAGTAAGCTAGCTGAATGTATAAAGATTACATGCAAAATCATGAAATGAACATGGCACCATGTCAGATTGCTAATCAACATGTTTACATAAAACTTTGTGCTTCCTTGTGTGTCCGTATTCAGTGTACATGTTTTCATGAGCAGATTTATTAACACAACATGCAGTCTATATATAGCTATAGCTATATAATAGCAAGCCATGCAGTATAATAATTATGTCAAAGCTTGAACATATATATATACTACTGCTACCTATCATTATATCCTCCCCGCAGAGCGTGGGAGGATATAGCAATCAGTTTGGTAAAAAATTTCTGGTGTCAAAATCCAGCATAGCTATATTAATGTATTCTTATACTGCATGTGACCTCATCAATCATCTTCTGCAAATGGTCGGCGTCTTCTCCGGTTGAGGTATACAAAGCACTAGATCACTGCATGGCTCTTCTTCTCTGACCGCAAACAGTACATAGCTATATACCAGTCAGTGCTTGCAGAGTTTTTTCTAAAGGGCTGGTAATATTTGCGTATACACTTTGTGTTAAGATCAACTAGTATGGGACAGGCAGATTGCTGCGTAAACAGCACCTTTACATGTGTTGCTGTCATGTTTTAACACCTTTAACTATATAATATTATGTGTATCACATACATGCAGGGGAAATTATTGATGGATGTGCTTTTAACTGAGCTATATATAGCAGCTATAGCACTATAGCTGTAAAACAGGTATTCCATATAGGTGGCCTATAAAATGCTGTAAGATGCCGTCCATCAATATATCCCCATCAAATCATTTGTCAATATTTTTCCCCTATAAGCTATATATATACAGTACATATATAAGAGTCATCCATGCATGGATACCATTATAAGATGCCATACAAGAATTTTATGTAGTCAGTAGAAACACATAGCTAGCTGTTAACAATAGAATGGATTCAACATGTATAAGTACATATATATAGCTATATTGGTATTTTTTATAAACCAGATTTATTAACACAACCATATAAAGTAGTATATAAAGTCTATAAAAATAGTGGTCAGTAAAATGTAATTATAATAGACATGCATGCATGCATAATAATTATAAGCCATTTAATAGGTATGTCAAAATTTGCACACACACACACAGTCAGTCAGTCATACTATGGCTAGCTATATGCTATCACCAGTGACGATATGAGGTGGATAGTGGGCTCTTTGTCGTGTGACCCATGTCGTTTCTAATTGCACCCAACTCTCTCTTGATAGTGCTCATCTCAAGATCAACTTTTATTGTCAAATCTTGCTTTATTGCATCCAGTTTATGTGCAAACTCCTGTCTGACAGCTGCTAAATTTTGAACGTCCCTTTCTCTACCCCGTGCTTTAGCAAGCTCACACTTAGTCAAGGTCAAATGCTTTTCCACGTTATCCTTGTTGTGCCGTGCCTGGTGCTGACGAGCAATCTTTTCTGTACAACCCTCGGTGAAGTATTCGCACTGTACCATCTCAAGAGGGCACACTTTTCTGTGTGGAGCTAAATCTTCTTGAAGTAGACCTGGTATCTTGCAACTGTTGGGACACGATACGGGGAGCTTTGAGCATGTCTGTTTGTGTTGGTCTATCACAAAGCACTGTGGTCCTTCGCTGCGACAATACTGGCACCTGACATTGCGATATTGACATTCACTGGAGACGTGGCGGGCGTAGTGTTGCCGCTGCACCATTTGTCCACACTGGTTGGAGCATTCGATGTCTTCAAATTGGCAGTTGCGCGCCAAATGAAGATAAACCTCGCTCATCCTATCATGCCAACTACAACCTTTGCTTTTGTTCACGCAGTACATTCTGAGCTCTTTAACGGTGCGCTCAACTTGTTTGTTTTTAAACGTTTTGAATGAACGAGGGCTCGGACATTTGGAGTTTGGACAAGTAGCTCCGAACTGAGATTTAGCTTTTTCCTGTAAGCAGGAGTAACAGAATAGACTGCCACAACAGTCGCTCAAATAAGGATCTCGGCTTGGTAAATGACATATTGTACAGCGGACATAATCTGGTGGCTCCTCGACAAATTCGTAGCGATAGCCTGCGGTGGTTGCGGCCACTTCAGCGTGCTTTCCAGCTGTGTTTTGGCTACTGTGAGAAGCCCCTGCTCCGTGACTGTGACTTTGCATTACTAGCTCTACCCAAGATAATCGTCACACAGAGGTCAAACTTAATAATTATATAGATTAATTTCATCGCGTGATCATGACAGGAAATACTGGTATGCGGATATAATATTTAATCACCATGGGGCGGGCGACGTCCATTAAGTTTGATCACGTGGTTAGTAAAAGGTATGCATAAAGCACTAGGGTTTGCTTGAGATATATTAATTAAGGCTATCAATAATATGATATCTGTCAGCTACATAGCTACTCTGTGTGCCAGTGTGTGTGCATGCGTGTGTGTGTGTGCCGGTGTTGTGTGTGTGTGTGTGTGTGTGTGTGCGTGTGCGTGCGTGCGTGCGTGCGTGCGTGTGTGTGTGCATGTGTGTGTGTGTGTGCATGTGTGTGTGTGTGTGCATGTGTGTGTGTGTGTATGTGTGTGTGTGTGTGTGTACAGGTTGTGCAGGCGCATCTGCTATACATATATGCATAGCCATTTGGCCTAGTTACAACTAAAATGGTAATTAATGTAGAGAGACCATGCATGCAATCCGTGCATTTAGTTACTGAGATCATGTGTATCTCTTGGGATTCATTCCATGCACAAGCAGTAACACTATAGCTATAGCTAGCTACTTATCACATTAAAAACACATTGATATAGCTACAACAAAAAATTATGCAGCCATTGACCATAATTAAATATAACTGTTCTCCTGCACAAACTATACACTATACTAGATAAACATGCACAATAGAGGGGCTACTAGCTAATACCTTATAGGCTACCAGCTGCATCAGTAGGCTGAAGGGTCAATCTAAGAGTCAGTCAATATGTTATTTCCTTGAGCAAAGCTGTGTAGCTAGCTACATGCATAGAATTATGCGTTCATGCAGGGGATCATTTATGATATTATTTTGCATGCAAATAAGTAACTGCATGATCTATTACAGTGGTCATCACCGTAAGGATAGGCAGGACTGTATGCTCATATCTGTAGCTATATGCATACAGTCACAGTGCTATATATAGCTAGCTATCAAGTTAGTAACAAATTCTTTCAAAATAGCCAAGTATCACATTATCCTAATAGTACAATCAAACAAATGGCACTGTACTACTTTACTACATATACGCAAGTAGTTAGTTTAATACATTATAATAAAATTATTATGTAGTTGTAGTGATGAAGTGGGTGGCTGTGGCTTTCAAAGATCCAGGAATAAGTTATTATTGTGTTAACTGTGATACATGGTGGAGCATTGTTACAAAATGACATATATATATATAGTAACTGTTAGCGGTAAACCATCTAAAATACATACATAGGTAAGCCAAATAGAATGAGACAAAACCACTCCTTTAATCTCTGGCAGGATATGCACAAAGCATTTCAGTACAAGTGGAGGCTTCCATTATCACAGTGTGTGTCACAACATCCAAGACCAGCGATGGTTACATCAACCACCTCCTAGCTACTGTTTTCATTACCATCTCCTAAAGTTATTCTGGTGTACTTAAATTCTCTAACCTCATTACACCAATTGCATCAACTAACTCCAAACACATAAACATATTCTAAGTCTGTTGAATTGCATACAGTGGTACAAATACATATTGTGTGAAATTGAAAAGTGGAAAGCTCTAAATTTAGCCACACAGTAAACATAATGTAGCTGTATATGCTTCATTAATATTATTTAGTATTTGGGTACATGCAGAGGCTAAAACAAATGATGTTTACAAACATACACTGTTAGGGGCATGGAGTAACAAAGAGGTCCAGGTAGTCAATGACATCATCTGGTGGTGTATATGGCATATTGTAGTAATCTGCCACCATTCCACACCCCCAAACGGAACCATTTTGATAGAGCACTGTAATTGGTTTACCAGTGATATTCACTGGCCCAGTCAGTGGAATGTTTGAACTCAATCCTTGATTACGCAAATAATCCGTACCCAATACTCCTCCCATTTTTGGTCCATGCTCTCCAACAGGATACTGATCACCTGTCACAGGAAGAGATGTAGGCAACTCTCCAGGATAATTAAGAACATTCCCTAAATTTGAGCAATCCTCACCATCAAAAACAACAATGTTACCAGCTTGTCCATTTAATCCTACTACATATGTGCGAAACATTGTAGGGTCTTGTGGGCTTAGCTGAGAGAAGGCTAAGTTAACAACTACTCTATCAAATCCAAAGTTAACATAAGCTCCAGCTGGCATTTCTTCATTCAACTGAGCACAATCTAGTATCATGATACCCTGATCAACACTGACAGCCAGCCTATCGAGAATATTAAACCCTACTAATCCCAACTGATTATCTGTACACTGGGTTCGTATTCGATTGTTGACAAGTTGTAATGGTCCACACTTGCTTGTCAGATCACCCAAGCTACATGTACAATGTTCTGTCTGGGAACAGGTTTCACCTGGATCTCCAACCATTATTGTTCGCTGACCAAATACTCCTTGAACATTGGAACAGGTTGAGTCAGCAATACCACGCCTGAGATTCCATTGAAGCATAGGTATATTAGCAACTCCCCCATCAATACGCTCCAAATCTACCATGATAATTGTGTTTTCATTTCTTGTGTAATCCACATAGTCATATTGTGATATTGTGATTGTGATTTCTCCATTAAATACTCCATTATTAAATTGTGCTCGTAACACTCTTGTATTGGTAGGCATTTTGATATTACAGCAAGCTAAGGTTTCATCAGTATCTAAACGTTTTAGGGTCATTCCACGCCCAATAACAGTGTTAAGTCCAAAAAGATTAAGGTTAAAATCTTTTAACCCAACAAGTGTATTAGTATCATTGCCAGTCAGTGGACTATGCCGAGTAGCAAGGTCCCCAATAGCACATTCTCCATGGTCACCTTGACAACGATCAGAATAGTCGGATAATGACATATTGACACCCTCTGGATTGTATACATCTCCAACAATAGCTGCAGCACAAGGATCGACTGTGTTAACGTCTGATGGAAACTCAGTAACACAGAATCCATATTCATCACTCCCCGGTAATTCGTCTAGCCCATCAAGCATGACATTCACTCTGGTTTTTTCTGAATTGATGCGACGTTGCAGCAAATGTACAGTGCCACATACACCATTGCTATCAAAGTGACAGACAGCTTGTACTTGGTCTGAATGGTGACCTTCATGAAAAGCAAGTAGCTTACAAATTACTAGGGTAATCAATGCATAGCAATTCATACCTCCACTGGGTCTAAAAAAATCATCAGGCTTATCCGCTAAAAATGATAAACAGAAACATTATCAATATTATTATATAGTACATTGTAGCAAGTTCAACTCTGTCCTCCTATGCTTCTATCATGTGGTAGTTATGTCCTTGCTATTGTTGCTCAAGACAACTAATTTCTGTTAAATTTGGTGATATGACTATAGTACTTGATTTCATGACTGCTAGAATTCAAAATAATTAGGTTTATAGCTAACTGTAATTTTAGATGTAGCTATACAGAAAGTTCATTACTTCTTGCAACAGCAGTAGCAAAACCCAAAAAGCGTAGAGCGTCATAAGGTTTCTTAATTAGCCACAAGAATGCATTTTATTAATAGCAGTAAACAAGTTTCTAAGATATGTAGACATGTTTGTGATTAATTACAGACGCTCTATGCCTTATCGATTTTGCCCTTGTGTTGCAAGGAGTAATGAAATCTCTGTAAGCTCGGGGGCTGTTAGACGTTAACAGGCACTTAGATATAATGACTCTTGTACCTGAAATTGTACACTGGTAAAATAAATAAATGATGACCAAATTGGTCCATGAGCTCCACACCATTCACATAAGCAGATTAATATTTTTGCTGCTTTCTTACTAGAACATGCATTAACATTACAGCTACGCTGAATGGTTGTACTTCCTATACAATCTGCACCACCATTGGAGGCTGGGGGATTATTACACGATCAATGTCTAGTGCGTATTCCACCACCACAAGTTTGTGAACAGGTAGACCAAGCACCAAAAGGTCCCCATTGTCCATCAACTGAAAACAAATATATGATAAATTGAAATCTTTATGAATTTTACAGTACCACAGTGTGATGAAGTATAGAAGTATAGATGAACACAATCATGCAGTAACACATGTAGCTAGCTATCTCACTTGGGCAGCTTCCAAAGGTACAAGCCTGTTGGTCACTGTTGCTACCAGAACAATCACTGCCTCCTCCGGAAGGTGCAGGATTATTGCAAAACCGCTCTCTGGTTCTCTGACCGCTACCAGATGTCAATGAGCATGATGACCAAGTGGTCCATGAGCCCCACCCACCATTTACTGCAAAAGAGAGAAGCAAATATTTAGAGGATGTAACGCTTCTATCATTAGTGACAGTGACACAGCTATACTCTGCTGATGCGTAGGATAGCTACACTCTACTCACCATTCACATAAGCATATTAATAAAACAATCTTTTCATAGCTTTCTTACCAGAACATGCATTAACACTACAGTTATGCTGAATGGTTGCTCTTCCTATACAACCTGCACCACCATTGGAGGGTGCAGGATCATTACATGATCGATGTCTAGTGCGTATGCCACCACCACAAGTTTGTGAACAGGAAGACCAACTCCCAAAAAATCCCCATTGTCCATCAACTGTAAACAAATAAACACATGTGAGGATAACTCATTCTAGGATGGTAATATACATAGCTAAGCTTAATCTTACCGGGACAATCTTTTGTGTCACAAGTTTGTTGTTGGCTACTGTTACCAGAACAATTACTTCCGCCCCCTGAGGGAGGAGGGTTGTCACAGAAACGTTTTCTGATCTTCTGACTATCACCACATGTTGCAGAACATGATGACCAGCTAGCCCATAAGCTCCACCCACCATTTACTGTAAGATACATTAGCTAGATACAATAAAGTAGCTATACAGCTAATAGACAAGTTTTAATTGGCTACCATACAGCTAGTGGAAAATTTTGGTGAAGTTGTTCTTAGGAAGCTTTGGTGAGGAAAAGCTTGGTGAATGGATAGTTTCATAGGTGGTGGAATAGGGGGGCACTTGCCCCCACAAAATTATGAGTTGCTCATAGGAATTTAATTTTTCACGAATAGAAATGCATCTTGCTAGCTTATTGTGCCCCCACAACTTTGAGTAAGTTTAGCTGCCCCTGGATAGTTTCACTCAGATAATTACAATTGGATTGTTTTAGTTTGGTTAATTGCACACAATTTGCTAAACTTTTCCTGCCACTGAAACTTCCCACTTTTTGAATAATTAGAACTCTGGCTATAAAACTCACCTGGGCAACTGATATTATTACAGGTATGTTTGTGTTCTATAGTGTCATAACAGTCTGATCTGCCCTCTGATGGTATGCAAGTAAATTGTCTAACTTTTTCACCGCCGCCACATGTTGCAGAGCATGATGACCAGCTTGTCCATGAGCCCCACCCTGAGTGAATTAATGTAAACATTATAGGATAGTAATTAAAATAATTTATGTTGTCTTCTAACCACTGAGAGGACAAGTGTTAGTATTGCAGCTACGTCGACGGGTTGGATTTCCTACACAATCTGCACCACCATTGGAGGGTGGAGGATTATTACACACTCGCTGTTTAGTGCGTGTTCCACCACCACAAGTTTGTGAACAGGAAGACCAACTCCCAAAAGGTCCCCATTGTCCATCAACTGAAAACAAATAAAACATTGTAGATAATGATAATACCGGTATGTATAAACTCATTAGCTACTGTCATCTATGGGCAGTTTGCTGAAGAACATGGTTGCATAAAGAAGGATATAGATATGCATAGCCAATGGGGATCTTATTGCACAGTGACTTAATTAGACAAGTTTCACTGTAGCTTTAGCTTTCATCTTACCGGGACAATCTTTTGTATCACAGCTTTGTTGCTGGCTACTGTTACCAGAACAATTACTTCCACCCCCTGAGGGAAAAGGGTTGTCACAGAAACGTTGTCTGGTCTTCTGACTATCACCACATGTTGCAGAACAAGATGACCAGCTAGTCCATGAGCCCCACCCACCATTTACTGTAAGAGACAAATTTGATTAGCTACTTGCTTTTGAATATATCCATGGCTACATATATAATACTAACAAAAAAATTTTGAATTTCAAAAGGGATTGCAAAGAAATAACTAGCTGTAGGCGCCCAGTTGCAGTTGTTTGAGCAAAACACATGCAGTAACCAGTGCTGGCTGGTAAGTGATAGCTCTTAGCTTGTATCTTCACTTTTTTTGTTGCAATCCGGATTCCCTACTGAGCTTCCTTCTATGCAGGCATATTGCAATACAGTGTTAATTTTACAACTCACAGCATCTTGATCTATCCAATATATGTATTGCTGCCGTTTTAATCACATTATCAACAATGATACCCATATTTGTTCCATCAGTGGTACATGTACTGATATTTTTATTCTTCCATTCAGCCCAATATAATATGTCATCAAAAAATGATATTCCAGTGGGACGCCTGATCTTTGTAGTGTAAACAGTAGATTTGTCTCCTCCTTCAAGATCAGATGTTTGTATCTTAAACTTGTCCGTCCAATACAATCTGGAGGATATAAAATCAATTACCAAGGAATTTGGTGCTTCCAAATTACTAGATACTAATACTTGTCTGTTAGTTCCATCAAGTTTCATTTTTGAAATAATATAAGTGCTTTCTTTACTAATCCAGTAAATATCATTAACACACGGATCAAGGGCAATTGTTTCTATTCTAATATTTTCCAGCAATGTCTGTCTTTTATCTCCATCAAAATCTGAATACTCAATAGTTGAATGTGTAGAATCACACCAGTACAACTTCCGAGTAATCCAATTTACTGCTACTTTGAGGGGATATCCTAAATGACTGTGTATTGTTCCAACACTGCCATTAATGAGGTTTACTGCATTGATTGTACCTGATTCACGTTGATCTGTGCTTTTACTACCCGTACTATAAAAGAGTGTGCAAGTAGCTGTGTCTACATCAAATCCAAGAGGCCGAGAATTTGCTTTAACCAAGGTTTGCCAGCTTGATATAGTGTTCACAGTAAGCGTGCCTTTTTCAATTTTAGTACCATTGCCAATAAAATGTAAGTGTCATTACCTAAGCATTTATCACCTACAATGTTAAAACATAAGCAACACTATAAACACATTATAGCTACATTATACGTTATAATCATTTCAACAGTTGAAGGAGCATATTGGTCACGTGTATGCACGTGATAACTAAAGTATCTATATTTGCTGCTTATGAGTCATGGTTCATGCGGTGCGTGGTGATTTAATACAACTATTTAGCTAATCGTCAGCTGTATGGTTTACGACGATCAGGATCAGATCCATGAACATAAATAGCTAGCTAGCTATGGGAAGAGGTATTAAAACAGACTTACCAGCGGTAAATACTGAATAGCTGGCAGTCAGGTACACAATTAATAACCTCAAACAGATCTTATCCATCTTCTGCATAATGCCAAAACACCAAACGCGCCAGGATGATGCACCTATTAAAAATCTATATATCAGATTTCGTCGACATGATTATACATGGTGCACGTGATCTTAAGATATGTGACATAGACGCATGCATGATACAACAAAAATGACTAAATGAGTTAGCTATCAGTATGGACTATAACTGACAGGTCTGAAAAATGAATTGAGTAGCTGTAAGTGAGCCAAATTTTGTATTATGTAGTAGGGCTGTTCAGTTTAGAGACAATCTTTCACATATTCAATGTAGCTAATTAATCATCACAGCTGTGCTCATGATCAAGTAATTATAACGATAAGGATGATACACCACTATAAAAATACTTAATGGAAAATCCTGATATATTCTAATAAAACAGTCACTTTTAGTGCATTATGTCAATTTGTGCTACTCTAATAGAGCAGTCAGATAAGATAATTGTAGTAAACCTAATTATAGAGCACTCAGATATTGGAATTTTAAGCATATTCAACTCAGGCTCTCCCAATTAGAAATTCAGCTCTCCATTTTTGTCTGCATTATGCTCAAGGCTCCATAGACAGTCCAGTTTAGTCTTAAATGTCAGTACATCTGGAGACTCAATTACAAATGTTGGTAATTTATTCCAATCCTCAATAACTCTCTGGGTGAAAAAATTTGCGTGAATTTAAATGGCAGAAATGTTTATATAATTTATATCCATTGCCTCTGGTGATGGTATTATGGAACAGAAACAAGTTTCCAAATGGTACTCCCTGAAGACCATGGACAATTCTGAAAACAGTAATCTTCGGTGTCTGTATAAAAGACTTGGAAGATTCAGAGCAACAAGTCTACTAGTGTAATCAAGATGTCTCAGTTCTGGTACTAATTTTGTGACCCTCCTCTGTACCTTCTCTAGTGTCTGTATATCGCCTATCAAGTATGGATTCCAAATCTCAGGGGCATAATCTAAATGGGGACAAACCAGACAAACGTAGAAGGTGTGAAACATTGTCTTGTCTAAGCAACTAAATGATCATTTGATGGTCCCAATTACACTATTAGCTTTGCGTGTAATTGATTTAATGTGCTGACTAAACTTTAAATCAGGAGTAAATAACACTCCCAAATCACGTACTTGGTCACATCGATTCAATGGCAAAGAAATGCCAGCCTTCTTCATAGTGTAGTTGAACACTTCACCCAATTTGCCAAATGTCATCACATAGCATTTGTCCAGGTTGAGACATTAGAGACTGGTCACCCCATGCACAAAATTGGTCAATGTCATGCTGCAGAGTAGTGTGGTGTTGCAGTAAATCAATAGAATGATAAAGTTTAGTGTCATCTGCAAACATCAGTAGCATACTATTAATTACATTAGGCATATCATTGATAAATTGTTCTATTAGAGTATATCGATCTGCTATATTTGTCCTGTCTCCTGAGATGTTTGTATAACCTTAGAATGGTCACTTGGATAACACATTATTTCCATTAAAATATCATGCACAGGTACCAGTTGACATAATAATTATACAATGCAGTTATAGATATTTATTATGCTGGTGTTCGTTGTGCTTGCTTCAAATTAAAGCCACCTCCAGTAAACCGAGGCATGTCAGATTTCTGTGGGGGAATAATAGGTGGAGCCATTGTCTGAATAAGAGCTCGCTCTCGTTCCCTATAATGATACATCATCAGTCCCTATCATAAACTTTACTGTATCTAGAACTCACTTTACTGACATCTCTTTCTTTTTCTGTAAGAAATATTTCTTTTTTACTTCCTGCAGTTCTCTAGAAAGTCTCTCTACTTCAACTTTATTCTCTGATACTTGTGATTCATACATGTTCAGCTCTGATGCCATACTCTGTATGATTAAACACCACATAAGAGATATCCACCGATTTATATTGTTAGCTAAACCTTCATTTGTTTTGTCTTCTCCTTCAAAGTCTGTTGGTAAATTTGAAGTTGTTCAGCTACTTCTGGTCCCGGTTGCCTGGCCAAGATGTGTTTTAGTTCCATGTAGAGTTTCTCTTTTTCTTGAATCAATAATTCCTTCTCTACCACCTGTAGAAATATATAGATGATCATACTTAAATCCCTCATCGGAAGAGCTATGTACAATACCTCTTCAGTTTTTTGTATCAGTCTCCGCTGTAGTGTTTGTATTTTTTGTAACATCTCAAATGTGCTGGGATCACTCCCCTATTATAATAGTGTATGATAGCTAAAATGTATAGATAGGTAGAAATTTTAACTAACTTCCAATTTTCTCCATCGATGAATGTTCATTGGGTTCTCAAGTTCTTCCTCCAATGCTTTGCAGCGTGTTCTCTCCTTTAGGATCTCACGTTGAACATGGTACAGCTCACGTCTAGTTATAAAGGTAACAAAATGCACAAGAAATCATAAATATACCTTAAATCTTCCACATTAGCAACACTTTTAGTGAGAATATTCTTCTCTCTTCTCATCCTCTTAATATCAAGTTTCAGAATCCTGATATCTTCCAGCCTTTGTTTATATTGTGCCTCACCTACACAATTACACACATGAGTGCACTTCAGTCTTTCATATAAAGGATGTGATGGTACATATACCTTTATTCATGGTTGACTGTTGAATTTTTATTTTCTCATATAACAAGGCTAATTCATCATTCCTTCTAATCAACTGAGTTCCCAGTATATCTCGTTCATTGATAACCTGCATCATCAAATAATGTATTTGCTACTATTCAAGAAGCTTTACCTGCTCTAGCTCCTTCTTTTGCCTTAGGCGTTCAGCATCAGCCTGGTTTATTATCTTCTTCAGTCTTGCTTCTTCAGATTTTTGGCTCTCCACAAGTTGCTTAGTTGACTCGAGCTCAGTTTTACGAGATGACAATTCAGAACTGAGCGCCTCCTTTTCTCGCTCAACATGAGTAAGCTCCATGTTGCTCTTGACAAGAGCACTTTCCTAAGGTGAATAAAGGTGATTTCACTACATCATCTCTATAGGCTTTCATTTTAGCTACCTTTGATGCAATTTCATCTTTCAGTTGATTAATCTGATGGCTCATGATTTTTAGTTTCCGTTTCATTTCTGTCATCTCATCTCTAGCCTCGATAAGGTTCTTACTGCAAGCATTTCTGTCACTGCATACTGCTTCATAGAGTGTCTAACACAATACATTTGGGTTAATGTTAGTTAATTCATATTTAAGGCCTGCCAATTATGCTTGTTATCCTTTTTGGCATTGCTTTAATTTTGTACCTATCAGTTATGCTAGATTTAGGCTACTTCACAAACAATTATGCTCCTAATAATACTCAACCTGTTAAGCCTACTTGTTATAAAATCTGAACTGCAAGGTGAAAAGAAATATGGTGTTAGAATTTTAATTATATGGCTTGCACATGCCAGAAATCTTAGATCTATTACGCCAAAAATTATGCTGGCATAATCGATACAGGCCTGGGATTAACCTGTTGTTGCTTGAGCTTGCTTTCTGCCTCCACGATCTTTTTCTTCAACTGAAACAATTGCATTTCTTTCATTTTAACCTCCTCCATTTGCTGAAGACAATTTTGTGTGGCATCCGAAGCATCCTTCCCATATCGGTCTCGGTCTCGTTCCAGCTGAGAAATCAAGCTACGCTGCTTCTTTGCCTCTTCCCTGTAATTCTACAACACAATAAAATGTTAAGTAGCAATGTTGGTATGACTTAGCAAAACATACTGCAATTTCTTGCTGAAGATTCTTAATGGTTTGATCATGGATTTTCACAAGGTGTTCTTGCTTCTCAGTGAAACCTTCTGCTTTGCGTAAAGACTGGCAAGAATTATCAATTTTAAAAAACCAAGTTCTGATTGATAGCCATTGATTACCTTGCTTAGTATGTCTCTTTCTCTTAACAAATCATCATACATCTTCTTCTCAACTTCTGTTTGCTTGTTGTTGGCCTCGATTTCTTGTTGTTTAATTATCAAGCAACATCAGTAACCACACAGTATGCAAGTCAAACCTCTTTCTAAAGAAGTGATTGTCTGTTTCAGAGTATCTCGAGATCTCTCAACTTCGGCTTTGCTTTCTTCTACATTTCTTAGGCGCCGCTGTAAGTTTTCTCGTATTTTCTGAATTCTTGCAAGCTCCTGCTTGAGATTAGAAACTTCCTCTTCTTTCATCTGCAAATACAATACTTAAAAGGTATCAATTATGATGTATGCCTCATACCCTGAGCTGGGCCAGTTTTTCACTGTTTTCCCCAGCAAGTGTTTCACTACTCATCATCTGTTGTTCATAATCCTGCTGTAGCTTTGACAACTTCATGTTTAACAAGTCAGCATCTTTCATTGCAAGTTCGTTTGTCAGCTGGAAAACAGTTTATAGCTCAAATGTAATCAACCACGTATGTTTGTAATTTTACAATATCTATGCAGATAATGCGTATGTTATTACAGTTATAAGCTGACATACTTACAAACTGTGGCCATACACACACACACACACACACACAAACACAGTGAGTCAGTGAGCTACTTATTAACATACATATTTATCATGAAATAAACACAGGTACTTACTCTGGCTTCTTTAAGTTGCTGTTCTGTTCTCCGGTGATCTTCTTCAGCTTGTTGCAGCTGATGTTGCTTCTGTTTCACTTCAGAAGCTCTCACTTCCAAGTCGACCTTTGCAGCTTGCAGCTCCTTTTCAAGTTTGGTTTTTCGTCTGGTCTCTCTTTCAACCTCTTGAGACTTTACTGTAATTTCTTCCCTAAGCTAAGTGGAACATATACAGTTGTCAGTTTGTGCATTCTTATTATTTATCAGTACTTCTAGCATAGTTGCTTCAGCTTGATCTCGTTGAGTCTCTGCTGTTTTTTGTAGCTCTATAGTTTCTTTAACTGTGTTTCTTAACTTGAGTATACATACAACATGAAGGAAAGGATATTTTACAAATCACATTTCTTACCTGAGTAATCTCCTGTAGTTGGTCATCCCTCTCTTTAGATAATTTATCCTTCTCCTTCATGAGCTCCTGGAAACTGCAATTGTTTATACATGACAAGCCAGTAAAGACCATTGCATTCTTCTTACTTGCTGTCTTGACCAAAGTTAAGCCCAGCACCTTGCTCAACTAATTTTGTCAGATTTAAGATCTCCATTTTTAGCTGACTGATTGTTTCGTGGGCTCTGGCTTCTTTCTCATGACCAGCATCAACCATCTTCCACAACTTTTCTATTTCCTATGAACAAAATAATCAAACCTTTGCTTTAACAATTGGATAAATAATATGCACCTGCTTTAATGAAGTAATTGTCGTTCTGTCTTCTTGTGACATTTTAAGAGCTGCCGTCACTTTGGTAGTATTTACTACAATCTCTGAGTTCAAGTCATGACACTTTTGCATCAATCTTTTCTCGCTGTCGTGGGACTTTTTCAGTGCACGGTGCAGCTTCTCGTATTCCACACGGAACTTTTCCAAGCTCTTGTCCCCCATCAGCTCCTTCAAGACTGTCTGAAAGTCTTGCTCCAAGTTTTCAAAGGTGCTGTCTTCCATGGAAGTCCGGCTTTCTTCTTTACTCATCCCCTCACCCTAAAACAAATAAGTTAAACGATAATAAAACTACAACACCGTGGTACCTCCATCGTCCTTCAGCAGGTTGAAGTGTTGATCAATGAAACTTATTCAAGAACTCAGTTGCACGGGTGTGGTACTGGCATTTACTACCGACTAAAACACGAACGCCAACTTATAATTAAAGTTCTCTCTTTGACAAATTCAAACGGCGTTACAACGTCATAAATAACAAAGACAAGAACCTACCGATGTTCACCCATAGGGTTACTATGGTAACAGTGAAATAACAATGGCTGCGAGCAGGCCGCTGTCGAGGAGTGAACTTCAGCAAAAATTGCGCAGAAAAGCAGTCAGATTTTTCAAAACACACGATGTAGAGTCTAAGTTAGAAACCCTGCTAAATGAAATGTTCAGCGCGCAGCCGACTGACGTCTATGGATACATGGTGAGTACTAATTAGAATTCCACATGCATAAATTCCTTTTACCCCAGTCAGAGTATTTTCATTCACTCTCACATGATCCAGCTATCTCAGATGTCAAAGTGTATCAAGGAATGGATAACAGGGGAGACAAAACAGTGGAGATTGAATTGTATTGTACTATCAACGGAGTATCTAAAGTGAGTCATAACGGCTAATGATATAGCAAGCCACTGCAATTACAGTTAGTGTGATGTGTTACCAAGTGCATGTAGTTGTACAGTCAAACTTGGCACAACCGACTTGCTGGCTGGCTGACTTGGTATTATCCCAACCTGATATGACTGGTTGAACTACAGTCAACTAGGCTTTCTGCTATAATATATAAACTGATCAGTACAATTGCTTTAGTCACAGATGTTATGCTTTAGCTATTGATATGCATTTGTGGGGCTATTGTCTATTGGAAAACAGCTTTGATTGTGCTGAGATACCGGCACTGGTTGGCATGTTACATTACCATAGTTATTTGAGTGTCTAAAATATTCGTACTACCACTTACCTTCACATCAAGTCATCAACTCAGTGCATTACAACAATTTTTGAGCAAGCTATTTATTAAAGAATTTATGGAGTCCATAAGTTATCATCATATTGTTTACTTTGTGATGAGTTGATTCTCCCATACAATTTCTAAGTACTTATCGTGAATGTAATAGGAAAATGGGTAGTGTGTATTACTTAATACTGACTGCCACATAGCAAGGATGGAGGAAACTACTAGTTGGGGCTCATACTGAGGTAAATTATATGCAAAAAATTAAACTCCTATTAGGAGAGTCTTCAAATTTATTTGCCCCTTGGTCTTCCACTTCTGCTGCTGATGCCATTATAGTATAGAAGGCTGAGAGCTTTCTATAAATCATGAGACAGTTATAAATGTTCTTTGGTCATGGCTGTATAGATAGCTAAATAAAACTAGCCTGAATATTAATCTTGTGGTTTAAGTGTGAAATGCAGTATAGAAGGTGGTTAATAATGAAGTAGCTGTTCCTACTTCCTAACATGTTAAAGTAGCCAACATGTTAAAGTAGCCAACGGTTTCTGGACTGGAACTAACTGACTGTGAAAAGGTTATTTTTCTCTTATTCAGGAAGTGTCTACTTGGAGCTCCTCAATTCTCCAAGAGGATAATTGTGACTATGTAGCCATTTCAGCATCACTTGGTGAAATTTTAAAAACTGTGCTTATCAAAGATCAAGAGGAAATTGACCGTAGGCTCCAAGACCATTTCAGCACTAACAGAGCTTTATCACAAGCAGTGTCCTGTGCAGCTGCTACTGGTGCGGCATTGCTGTCAAAAATTCCTCTCCATAAACACATCACTTCTCAAGAGGTTTGTCTATCAAGTGCAAACTGCTTCACAGAGGGTGTTGCTGCCACCTCTTTTTGACAGGAAGCAGACCATGGACCCCCCACCCCTCTTTTAAGCATGCTAGCCTTTGGTAAGCATAGCAATGCCAAGTTAAGATTCTCTGAATTTCTTTTGTCTCCCTGCAGTACACAAGATTTCAATGAGGTGTGTTTTTGTTGTACAAAAAGCTTTGGACCAGCCTTTGTAATAATTAATAAGGTGTCCATGTCATGTTCACTAGACAACCCCCCAGGATTGCGGTTGTCTTTAGTGTATTGTGTTGTTAATGTCTTCAGGCAACTTGTTTTTTTACTTTTTTAGCAAGTATCAGGACTGGTGGCAGTTTATAAAAATCTTTGGAAAATTTATACTGACAAGCATGGAGTGAGTGACTGAGATGTTACCACAGTTGATCATTCTTTGTTTCTACAGCCTAGTGGAGTTCCTGTGACAACCTTTGGTGCTCTGTGTCCCCTCCTTGACAAAACTGATGCAGCTTTGGACCACTTACAGGAGGCATGTAAAGAAGCTGGACTGCAGTTGGGTGATCAAATTAATGTATGGATTAATGTTGCAGCTGATAACATGTTTGACCAGGTGGCCTATACAAATCAGCTGTTTTTAATTAGCTTGTTAAATTTTTATTATGTTGGTTCAAGGATAAAAACAAATATGAAGTTTCCACCAACCAGTGGAAAACACCAGATGATTTAGTTAACATTTATAGTGATCTCCTACAAGCCCATTCCAGCATTGCGGGACTAATTGATCCGTTTCATAGTAAGGTAATGATATTGTATAATACATTTGGTTGCTTGCTGAGATCAAGGCTGATAACTCACTTATCATGCCTGCTTTTACCATCAGGATTCAGGTGCATGGCAGAAATTGGCCACAAAGTTGCAAGATAGAAAGTGCCTGTTAATTTCTGGCGCAGACTTGACAGACAAATTGTTGTCCAGTGATCAAACAAATGATTTGGTAGAGGAAACAGGCCAACAGTCACAATTGCCTTCTGTTAACTGTGCCAGTCTAAATGTGGTCAACACTTTTACTCTGTCAGAACTCTGCCACAAGACAAAACAGTTGAGAGGTGAGAGAAATATGCCAGAGTGTTAAATTCAATTAAATTTTCACAGTCATTTCATCCCATAATCCTGCCATTGTTGCTGATCTTTCAACAATACAAACCCATTCGCAGGCGAAATATCTCACAGAAATGGTAATTTTTAACTTGTAAAGATGCTTTACTTTATCACTACTGATACTACAGGTGATTGGGTTGAAATATGACTTTATCAAGATGGGAGCTCCTTTAGGACTTCATTCCACAAGCTTGTCAAGCTTACTAAAGACCACATAGAAGTTTTTGATGTTTAAACTATCTAAACCTTACATGATTGTGTAAATAAAAATGCAAACAAGACTGTAAACCAGCCGGAATGATGTAACTAGGCAACCGTTCAAATAACAATGATTTCATCGTAAACATTGCTCCGGAAATGCTATGAAAATTCCGTATATTGAGGGTGGATTTGAGCGCCAACGTAAAAAGGGGGTGTTGTACTTAGGAGAGCGCCAGTTAGAAGTTGTCGTGTACAACTCATTTGTAAGTATTTGCAACGTTAATGACTAGCAGCTGACGTGACGTGATCTTTTAGTTCAGCGCGTTATCGTTTTATCTCTTTCCCAGGCATTGATAGTTGTTGACGATGTTAACGGCCATTAAGCCAAGTTTTGAATTTGCAGAGGCTGACCAGTCGGAGAGCTTTTATCCAGGGGAGGAAATGTATGAAGAGAAAATGATGGAGGAGCCGCAGGAGTTCCATGTATTTGCGGATTATTTCGGCCTAGTCAACTTGGTGAAGAGCTTTTGGCTAAGGAGCGATGGTCAACAAGAAGAGCTAATGGAAGACGAACCGCGGTCGAGGAATAACAGCGTTGGATCAGATTTCTCTTCGAACAGCTTAGACTCAGGAGAATATGTGGACTTTGGTCTATCGTATTATGGAGACCCTTTTGGTTTACAAGTACTGGATGCCGAGGAAGGTCGCAGGAAAAGAGACCCACCGTCTGTGTTGCTAGCGAGACGGCAAGCAAAAGCTATGGCTGGAAAGAATGCCATAAAGCAAGAAGTGTGTGTGTTTTGCCGCAACAACGGCGAAGAGGAGAGCTTTTATGCTTCGCATTCGCTGAAAGATTTGGAAGGTAGAGTCACCTGTCCCGTGCTGAGGGCGTACACTTGCCCAATTTGTGGCGCGAATGGAGACGATGCTCACACGATTAAATATTGTCCTCAAAATCAATCTAAGAGTGTTACTAATGCTACAAATCCTAAAAGGCTTCCAGTTGCTGGAAATAAAAAGAAATAAACAGGAATCAAACAAATTTAGCACTTTCCTTTATGATTCTGAATTAACAGTTGAATATTAAATTAATAGAATATTTATGACATCAATTACTGCACTTCAAGTTCTCCTAGCTTACTACTTATTCTTTGTATAATTTTTTGTCTAGCCTTTTTGTTGTAATGTTGTCTCATATCTTACCCTAACTGCTGGCAGTGAATTCCACAGTTAAGGTTATTTGTTGTAATCACCCCAATATCACTGAATTCTATAATATTATGATGATGTATCATTACATTTTTATTAAAGAATATGAATTAATTATAGTGATGTTTAATTAGAATAACGTGTTAATTTAAGAACCGGAAAAGAGGTTTATGTTTTACGGAGTGAGAAGTGAAGATGCCCTCCGGAAAGAAAGTCAACGCTCAGCAGAGCTTTGACGAGCTCAAGCTGAAGTATATGACGGTTGATAGAAACTATGAAGCGCTGAAAACGCTAACGAGACGAGGTTAGAGAAAATGCACGTGATGATTTAACATAGTCTCCATCATCTGTTTTATAAACCGTCACAGCCCTGTTCCAGTTTGACGAATTAAAGAAGAAATCTAAAGAAGATGTTGTGCTGGTAACAAAATTGTCTCAGTGATGTGAGACTAGTTTAATAGTAGTTATGTAATCGCTTCCACAGTTGGAGAAAGAAAAATCTGCTCACGAATCAGTTGCTAAGGAGCTCGAAGAAATTCAAGTGGAATATGAGAAACTTAAGGAAAGTAAGTGTGTAACATAAACAGCTATTATTATTATTAAAACACTGCACAAACTCATTGACCATAAATGCAACCCAGTTATTATACTTCTCCCTGTGTTTTCTCATAGCTTCTGCCAAAGCATTTGACCAGTATGGCGAAATGGTTGGTCGTTACGAGAAGCAAGTGGAGCTAAAAGAGAAAGCAGAATCTCTTGCCACTGATGTAAATGCTTTGGTTTTTTAATACGTAATCCAAATATCATCCTTTTAGCTGTCTCATCAGAACAAGGTATTGCAAAGGAACGTTGAATCACTGACCCAAGTTGGAAATGCTGAGAACAAAAAATTATTAACGGTAAAGTTGTTGTTATATAATTAATGATTAATGAATATACTGGGGAAACACCACTAAATTAGATTCAACAGGCCATCAAAATGCATGTACAAATAAGGTATAACTTTTTCTACCAGCCAATGGGTTGGTGATGTGTTGTTATAAGCTTTCTATTTGAAATTGCATTCAAGTAACAAAGCATTACTTTAGCACATTAAAGTATACGCTTATATGAGCTCCACTTAGACTAAAGGGATTCACTTGAACTTTTACCAAGAGTTAATACTTTAGGAAACTCCTAAATTATTAACACCTTGGATGCTATTCTTTAAGCGTATGAAAAATGAATACCAGTGGCTTAATAATCCACTTCTGCTTTTCCCTATAGCAATTAGAAGAACTTACAATGGAGAACTCAACCTTGAAGCAGGAAGTTGATGGTATGTAAACATTAAAATAGTATTAGTTGTTGTTGTACACTTAATTAACATTTTAGATCTCAAAGAATCAATGCAGTATCTTACTAAGAAGTATGGTGACAAGGAGCAAGACCATCGCTCTTTAGTACGGCAGTTATCTCATGCTGCAGAGAAAGTAATGGGAGATGATTAGTGTACTGTTAGGTAATCATTAATTGATGGTGTTTTGAATTCCCCAGGTAGTGGAGATGGAAAAGCAAAAACAGGATAAAGTGTTGGTTGATAAGGACTCGTATGAACGGCTACAAAAAGGTGCATGGATTATGTGTAGTGTATGTTGTGTGCACGTATGTCTATCCATTGTGTATGTGCTCGCGAGTGCATGTATGTGTGTGTGTGAGGGGGTATGTAGTTGGATATCTATGTGTCCTGTGTAGTGTATGTTGTGTGCATGTATGTCTATCCAATGTATGTGTATGTGCACACTTGCATGTGTGCGTCCATGCATGCGTATGTAATTGGATGCTTATGAGTGTTTCTGTCGTGTGTAGCATCCGAGATGGCCATGGGTGAAATTAATTCCTTGAGTGAAAAATTAGAAACTGAACAGGTTCTACGCAGAGAGGCTGAGCATATTGCTCACCAGGTAAGAAAGAATACCTCTCACGTGACTCATGTGTTTAACATTTATCAACTTAGCACATGTCAGAGGCTAATGCTTTGAAGCGGCAAAGCGCTATTATGCTGTCATCGATGGCAGAACAACAACAATTGGCTGAAGCTCTGATGGAGGTGGAGACCTTGACTAACAAGATGTCTGGTATGCAGAAAGAAGCAGATGACAAGATTGCCGATTTAGAAACTCAAATTGAGACACTAAAAGAATCAACTCTCTTGGAAGAAAACAGAAGTATAAGAGTTAGATACAATAGATGATAATTATTATGGCCATTTTGTGCTTAGAGCTTGAAGAGAAATTATCTCTAGTCAGTGCTGAGGCAGAAAGTCTAGTTGCTACCTCACAGACTTCACAGCAAAAAGGTGAAATTATAATATCAACATCAGATCAGCGTTTTTATATATGCCTGATGAGAAGGAATCCATATATCTAGATTGTTATAATAATAGGCTACTTTATCTGTTGGCTTAGTCTTACCTCAAATTTATCTATAAAGGGAATACTTTTTTGTGATATCATTTCTTGTTGTTTGATCCTGTGGGCCTTTTTATAAGCCTCCAGAGGTCAACATGGTTTTCTGGGGACACTAAAGTTGTCCTTTTCTATGTATGTAGTATTAAAATTATTTCAAGTGTATGTAATTATATTTATCACAAGTTGATCAGTTAAATTGTGGAATGCTTTCCAACATTTTGGCGGAAGGAATATGTATGTAGGACCAGGCTTTGGCTTATACGTGCGTGCCTTGTTTCTTGAATTTATTTTTGTCCCAGTAAGTTGGTATGGATGTGCAGTTTATTTTTTAACTAACAGAGCTAAAAATCTTTCCCACACTATGGAGTCTTATTAACAGTGTGTTTATAGTTGATAATTTATACAACTATATACATGCATAATAATTACATGACGTTTATTATAACTAAAACTGTTTATTATTATGAATACTGTATAGCCTAAAATTTTCGTGGATTTGTGAATTTTGCAGCTTGCTGAATAACATTTTTGCGGATAACTGAAGTGCAGTATTGAATTGCAATGAAGGACAAATTTCAAGGTTAAATTTTTCAAATCCGTGAAATCAGGAAAATTTTCACCCTCGAAATAATTAGGCTATACTGTAACCTTTGCACAACTTGAAATGTGTTTCACTGCACTTCTATGGTTGGTTTACAACTGCTGTAATTGTATAGCATTAGGTGTCACATAACAGTTTACAGTTTAGGGTTATTATAGTTGCTAACGAGATTAAATAACACAGGATAGAGCACCAAACCAACAAAGGCATACAAGTTCAATTGCTTTCATTGGAACATTCAGCTCGATGCATGCATGCACTCACACACACAACACACACACAACACACACACACACAAACAAACATACATACACACACACCCCAGGATGTCTGGACTGATTGTTTTGTAACATAAGTGATGAAGGCAACTAATGATGGCAGGACAGCAGTGGCACCATCTGTCATCATCTGTGTTAATTGTCTTTCTGATTCTTGTTGTCTTTAACTGATGAAGATATGCAATCCTTGTAGGTGCATCTTCTCCTAGTGTAACTATTGGCTTTAGTAGCTCTGTGTCATGATTTTTGTTAATCTTACAACCGAGGAGCAAATTATACACAAATAATGCAAACTTTGTATTGTGGAATGTGGATTGGAATTGCATCTATGAATGGAGTCAAATATGAATTTTATTTAGTGTAATGCTATTAGTATGTTCCTCCTGATAGTGAAAAGCTATGTGTTACTCCACAGTGGTAGAATTGGAAACCAAGGTTACTGAATATGAGCAACAAGTGGCTGACTTGACAAAGAAGGTTGAAGAGGCTCAACAAGCTGCAGCTGCTGGTGCTGCTGAAGCGGCCAATGAAAGCACTGCTGGTGGTGCTCCTCCCCCACCGGCACCACCGCCTCCTCCTCCACCAGCAGCCCCGCCCCCGCCACCTCCACCACGTATGTGTCAAGTAAATGTTCTGTAAATTTAAATAATTGTGGTTTTATGTTTTAGCCCCACCTGCTCCTGCATTGGCTATATCGTAAGTCATTTTATTGTTCTATAAAAGTGCCTGTATTACTTTTTGTCTAAATAGCAATCTTGTGAAGGTGAACTCAAAGAAGACAACACCCTCTGAAGAGAGAAAGCCACCACCTGGAGAAGATCCAATGGCTGAAATGCTTGCTCGTATCAAAACTGGGAATGTTCATCTAAGGAGAATAGAAACTGTCACTCAAGTTAGTCATCAATTCTTTCAACAACATGTATTTTATCAGTAATATTAATATTAGGGTAAGAAGAAACCGGAGAACGATATAATGGCGGAGATGTCTAAATTATTGGTGAGTGATGTTTACTAGTATATCACTTGTATATGGATGAACAACATTTTAATATAGGCATCTGGCAAACGACCAGGGGTAAGGGGCAAGGTGCCACCTGCTACGAGACCAAAGCCCAAGGGGTCTGATTCAGAAATGTCTGGAGAACTTTTTGCTAAGCTAAGGAAAAGAAAGGCAAAGCAGGGTGAAGGTAAGGAAGCTCGGTTTAATTGTAGACATTTTTGAGTATTTTTTTTCAGATGTTACTGATGCTGGCAGGGCGGAAGACGAAGATGATGATGAATTATATTCTCGTGAGGGATCAGAGCCTCTACTGGATGATGTGATAGTAAGTGGGAATACACGCACATACACACACACACACATGTAATGACATAACATATTATACACAGGATGGTGATACCAATAAAGATACTGGAGAAGATGTTGCTAAGGACAAACAAGAAGAAAAGGAAGATGTTGCTGAGGACAAACAAGAAGAAAGGGAAGATGTTACTGAGGACAAACAAGAAGAAAAGGAAGATGTTACAGAACCGCTTACACTTGATAAAATAGCCACAGTGAAGCAGAGAAAGGACACACTGAACAAAGCTACACGATCACACCCTCCACTGGAGAAAAAGTCAAGCAGCAAAGTGAAAATACCGAATGTTTTCCAATCCCCACAAATCAGTCCTCTTAGTAAGTAACCATGTTTACTTTACTTGTACCATATACCTGTGGCCTGTATGCAAAAATAAAGCCAAAAATAAATCTTATCAAAAATAAAACTAGTGGTACGTTAACATGTATTCATTTTGCCAATGTATCTATTAGAACAAAAAATGGGTTCCAATGCTGTACACAAAGCATACTGTTATTTCCAATGTTAATTGTGTTGTTTGTATGTTTATGTTTGTAAACCATGATATGGGGTCTGTGGTTGTAATTTCTGTATTTATGGTTGTATAGCTCCATGTGTTGTGTATGTATACATTGAGTGGTAAACACATAACTGAGGGTTCCAGATAATCAAACATCAACTCCCTATGCCCATTGAGGTTCAATTAGATTGTTATGACCCAACTGATTCACCATAGTGTATTCATGGGCTTGTATCATGAGACAGTTATGCATCAACATGTTACTCTCTGTGTGTATGGTGTTACTTGTTGTGTGTGCTTGTATTTATCCCAGATCCTTACAAAGCCAACATTGCTGATGTCAGCATACATGTTTCTTATGACTGTGACGAGGACTCCCCACCATTAGAAGGTGCTGCTACTGCAGCTGGGAATGAGCCACCACAGCAGCAATCATCGAATGCTGATGGAAGTATTGTTCATGGTGAAGATACTGGTAAGATGGTTGATAAGACAAGCGCTGAACAACAAGAGGCCAATCAACCTGCAGTAGAATCATCCAAACAAACACCGACTGAATCACACACTGAAGATACTGTAGGACAAAAATTACTTGGTAGCTCGGATGAAGCTTCAGCTGAGGACCTGGTGGAGACACAAGAAGAACAATTGCCAACATCAAATGGACAAGAAAAGATACAAACTGAGAACCAACCGACTGAAGATTCAACAACAGAAGCAGAAAATAAAGACGAGCCTTAGCCAACAGCGGCCAAGTAGAAGATATTTTTTGGATAAACAATTGCAATAATAATTTAAAATTTCAGAATTGGCATTGTACAGATTGCACTGAGTCACATATAACTATATATAATAAATTTGTGGCACAATTTTAAAAATGTTACGTAGTTATAAAAAGCAATCACAAGGTAAAAAATTAATATATTAATTTCAATAAAAATTTAGTTACTATATATTAGAAAATTTATAATTTAAGTGATCGGGTGGATCAATCAGGAAATCGACATGGCATTGTTGTCATGGTGATTGGAGTGAGCAGGGCTGTTGGTGTTGGAGGGGGAAATGTTAGAGCCACTCCGGGCGAAGGTACTGGCCCAGCTAAAGAACATATAATGCAATAGTCATACCACCATGAAGAGCTACACAATATATTTATCAAATATCGTCTTGACCCTAATTATCATGACACTGTTAATTGCAATAATGCAGATTTAATAAATATTTTCTTGTATTTAAGAATATGAAAATGTAATTTATTGTTTCAGGTAGTTTATGGTATTGTCACTATTGTGATATTAGTATACGTACCATGTAATATTGATAGTATACCATGATACAAGAACTTTTTACCTCTCATAAACTTCATTGAAAACATCATGATATTTATAGTAATATCATGATATTTTACATTCTTATTGTGCAGCTCAATATCTACCACTATGTTTCACTGAATCTTCTAATTACCTGCAATGTAGTGCTCAAAAGGTAGGGTTATTCTTTGGATTGGCGATAAAATATTGCTAGAAGAGCCTTGTAAATAAGATGCCATTTGTGGCGATGATACTATAAAAGAAATTGTAAAAAATTGTGTAAAAATATTTACTGAATTACTAACATCCATTTATGCTGTTTGTTCCCATGGCAACTAATCCAGGGGAAGGTAGATAGGTCATTGAGAGATTATCATTAGGTGCTGAGTGATGGGTGGTCAGTTCTTGGCCATCCTGGTTACTCACCATCCTGGCAAACACCGATGGAGAAAGAGATATCTGGGGCAACGTTGGTGACTCCACAAGTTGGCTTGCTGACCGCAGGGGGGGCTCTGTAGGCCTGCTGTTAGCCGCAGGAGTCCGCTGTGAGTAACTAGGCACTGTATTGGGTGTGATGATCACAGCACATGGAACAGGCTGCGAAGGTTGTGGTTGTTGTTGTTGTTGCTGCTGCTGTTGCGATTGATACTCCAGAAATTCTGAGTTGTCACAAGTCAATGAAACATTTGGTGGAATATCCGAGTAAACATGATTAAGCACCGCCGGTGCTAGTTGTAGAGGTGGTGGGACCTTGTACTGTGAACTGTAGCGTGTTGTTGACTCCGGTGGCTGTTGGTGTAGAATTGGCTCAGATGGTTCTCTACTGAGTACATATAAATTTTCATCACTCCCCCCGCCACCGGTTGATGAAATCCGTCGATGGTTTGTTGCTTCGCTACCGGCCAGAACAACATTACAACCTTGCTGTGAGATTTCATAAGTTGGAGACTCCCTTCCAACATGTATTGTAGGACTGTTCTCTCTGATGCTGTTTCTGCGTGGATTAATGTAGTTACCAAATATTGCCGATGAGTTGCTGGCACTGTCACCGGGTGTGGGTGCTGTGGCTGTCCCATACTCAGATGGTGACCCAAAGGAGATGTTAGTTGAAATGGTTGGAGGTGGGAAATTAAAAGCCGTGTGTGAATTTGGCAGAAGTGCTCCCGACCTGACCTGTGCATTCTCAATAAATTCAATAGCTTTTGGCAACACCATTTCCTGTATAAAACTGACATAAAATCTAATTTCGTAATATTTATTCCATACTTTAGATGTAATGTTTAGAAGATCTCCAAGCTTTTCAATAGCATCGTCCATACTTGGCCCTTCCATTGCTTTACACACAAAAAATCATAAAACTTATGGTTTATATATTGTTCTCTTACCCAGATAATTGTAGATCCCTGGAGAGTCAGTACAATGATGTTCTCCATTGGCAAAGACTGTTATAAAAACCTCCCCTGGTACAGACCTCCTGGGGACTGTTACACTTAGTGCACTACTACTTATAATCTGTTGATAACATAAATACATACAAACGTCCCTTAGATATAAACTGTTGACCTTGCAGGGAACCTGTTGAGCCCCAAATATCAACTGCATCTCATTGCTAAAGCTTTCTCCAATAATACATATATCTCTCCCACCCCCTGTCCAACCTTCGCTTGGAAATACTGCGATAATACGAGGCTTCAAATCTACCATTAATATAAATATCAAACGGATAATGGTATTATTCTTTTTTACTTTTCTCGTCTTGGTCCATCCGTAGTAACTTGGGTGGTTTGGTTGTAACGGGGCGCATTTCAGAACGATACTTGGAGTTGTTGTGTACAAACATAGGGTCCGATAAGGCGACAAAGTTGTTATCAATGCCTCCAAACATGGTGGGGCAATAAATAGCAACCTAAGTGTCATATAATAGTAATAATACATGCATCTTGTGACATCTATACTCACCCTAAACCGCCTAGAGTCTCGCGGATTTCCTGCAATCTTCACACAATTTTGGTTACACTTGGCATACACTTGCATATAATATCTACAGAGACGTACGCGTACACAAGGTCTAGTCATAATCTTGCTCAACACTTACTTATCTGTTATGATGGGGTTGGAAGGTGTACATATTTTATTACCGCATGACTTATTCTGACAACATCGACTGCAATGATGGAGGAAAATTTCTAATCATCACAAGTGTTAGTAACAACTAATTTATTTACCTACAAATGACTTCATGTGTTACCAGCACTCTCTTCATGTCCGGATTCTTGGTAATTCCTTCAAAAGGTACCAACTACAAAATAAATTGTAAATTGTCAGTAAATACAGCCAAAGCTGAAAACTCAAATAACTAAATGTACTGCCATAGGATGATATGACTTATATCAATCGTAGCATACCTCTTTTGTTTGGGAATCCACCAGTCGCACAAACAATTTGTTTTCTACTCTCTCTTCTGTATCGTTACTATTCTTGAACAGCATATCAAATTTGTATATTAATCCATTACTGTATGATTTATCCTCCTAAATTATTAATATCAGCACATTAATAAAGTCTGATGTAGCAGGCAGGTTTGGAACTTTTAAGCTTTTAAATCTCTAATTTATACTGTTTTAGTCATATCAAGAGTATATAATAATATATACTCTTGGTCATATAGTTTAACAGTAGTAAATTAGTAACAAGATGGAGCACCTCAGTTATAAAGGTGGGTGTGGCATACGTGCAGTGAAGCGGTTGAAAGAAGACTATTTAAAGTAGCAGCTCCGGTTTACTAACCTCAGTTGCATCAATAAAATCCACAAATTGAGCATTCTCCACTGCAATGGGTTGATTCTCTAAGTCGTGCATCACCAATTTGAAACTAAAGAAATTGCTCTTCCTCAAATGAGACGGTGGTTGCTTAAAAAACTTTACAATATACTGATGATGGTAAAGGCTTATGACACTAGAAAGTCATGACACAACAACGAGATTAACAGCTGATATGCAACTGTAAATTGCTTGCTTACTTTTGGTTAGAGTTGTCGGCCATTTCATCCTGTAAATAAATACAGTGACTGCATTTTCATGATACAGCTATAAAGGTTGGTTAGGTTTTAAGTTATCATTAACATACTTTACCCATAACATATTAAGCGGTATGCTTTGATCAGGTAAAAACGTTTCTAGAGTGAACAGTTTTGTGTACGTGGTGTTGAGGCGTAGTTTATGCTTTAATTGAG
Organism: Spongia lamella; assembly: GCA_963930835.1. Taxonomy (NCBI): domain Eukaryota; kingdom Metazoa; phylum Porifera; class Demospongiae; order Dictyoceratida; family Spongiidae; genus Spongia; species Spongia lamella. The sequence goes on along the minus strand of OZ005752.1, from coordinate 309,507 downwards.
TGAATTATTTCGTGTACGTTAACGTGTGAGGCCAACACGCACTCAGTTAAGTAGGGGGTGCAGCTAATATGGTTTCTGAGCTTGGCTGTCAACAAAACTAAATCACTACATACCTTATTTGTTCTAATAGTCGTCTGGTCACACTTCTAAACCAGGTAATCCCCAAGAGATTTTGAGAACATGAAGAGGGCGTGTCAACACAAGGGCCATAAACACATCACGTGACTAACACATCACGTGACTAATACATCATCTACGTAATCAAGTGCCACGTGGAGATACTCAACAGTAAAGATGATGGTAAGAAGACAGTAATGTTGTGTCTCGTGGATTGCATGTTTAACATTGGTAACTATTATATAGAGCGGTGACGCTAGTTTGTAATATTCTAATATTTTTGTGCAGTCCACACCGATTATCCTCCTCAAGGAGGGCACAGACACGTCACAGGGGCGACCACAGATTGTCAGCAACATTAATGCTTGCCAGGTGATCGCAGATGCGATACGCACCACACTCGGACCAAGAGGAATGGACAAGTTAATAGTGGACGGACATGGTGAGCGTTGCTATGCTATTTAGTGATTCAGGAGCAGCCAATCCGTGTGCATTGTGAAGCGGTAGGCGCCTGGTCGTCTAGAACATACAATTTAAGCTTGCATAATTATTAAACTATATATGATTTCCCGTTTCCGATGAGTTACAAGATTCTGGTATCTGGTACCGACTAGATTCCGAATCACATACTTGAAATCCATCACATCCATGTCATTGGACACTTGCACAGTTTTGAGGGGACTGTGTGCAGTTTTTGGTAGTTTATAATCCCGTTTATAATGTGCCCACAGTGGTCAGCACCGACCACCACTCAGATAAAATGACCACAACTACCAATTCACTGATCAGTACTAAAATACTGCATGAGTGAAAATGCTTAGTCTTGCTAGCCACTTTATGTAAAACAAAGTGTCTACAAGGAATCCTAGACACAATTTGAGCATAATTTTAAAGATCACTAAGTTTTAGAGTTTTAAAGCCCCTTAATGTAATCACCATCCTTCTAAACCTGGGAACATTCCTGTAATGAATGTTGTGAACACTGTGGGAAGAGTTTCACATTTGTCTGATAAACTGTGAAATCCCACAAAAATTTATCTTAAGAATATAGTAATTCTCTTCCCAGAGTTAGATACTGTATAATATACAATTGTATGTAGTGTGTGATTATTGTACTAATAGGGAAGACGACCATATCCAATGATGGGGCTACAATAATGAAACAACTAGATGTGGCCCATCCTGCAGCAAAAACTTTAGTGGATATCTCATTGTCTCAGGATGCTGAGGTGTGTGTGTGTGTGTGCGTGCGTGCGTGCGTGCGTGCGTGTGCGTGTGTGTACATAACTACATGTGTGTAACTTTTTGTGTATGTGCATGTACTGTGTACATCTTGTGTACTTCCAGTATCTGTTTATCAGTTGCAGTTATCAGGCTTCTCCCCTTAGGTTGGTGACGGTACAACAACCATTGTGTTATTAGCTACAGAGATCCTCAAACTATGCAAACCATTTGTCGAAGAAGGACTGCATCCACAGATAATAGTGAAAGGACTAAGGAAAGCCTCAAAAATGGTATGTCATTTATTTGTGGGGTGGTGCAACATTCAAAACACATTAACAATGTCATCATCAAACAAACCACAGACATAAACTGTGCAGCACTGTTATTGTACATAGTGGAGTACTGTTAGGCCCTAGAGCAAGAAGGATTACGTTTTTTTCGCATGGAACAAATTATAGTCACCTGCCACTGTATTGTGCAAGTGATTTGTCAAGCTTGTCATTTCTAAGGTGTGTCTTGTAGCAATTACATGACATATGCAACATCAGCAAAATTATTGTCATGTAGATTACAGCTGTATTGTTATAGGCTTTAGCAAAAATAAAAGAAATTGCAGTTCATGTTAAAAAGGATGATCCAAGGTGTGTGTGTTTGTGTGCGTACGTGTGTGTGTGTGTGTGTGTGTGTGTGTGTGTGTGTGTGTGTGTGTGTGTGTGTGTGTGTGCGTGTGCGTGTGTGTATGTGTGTGTGCGTGTGTGTGTGTGCGTGTGTGTGTGATTAATACATTTTCTATACATCATTTACTTCTCAATCACATTTCAGCCGCACGTAATGGTTAATTACTTTCCAATTATTTGTCAACCAACTGTTGTTTTTATGTAACAAGCAAATATTGATCTTTCCTCCTTCACACACATACATATAATATACTGGTATATATACAGCGAACAGAGGAGTCTATTGGAGAAATGCGCTGCCACTGCGCTGAGCTCAAAGCTGATTGCTCGGCAGAAAGAATTCTTTTCCAAAATGGTGGTTGATGCTGTGTTATTGCTGGATGAATTATTACCCCTCAGCATGATTGGAATGAAGAAAATCAAGGGAGGCTCCTTAGAGGTTAAGAATAATAATAATTATGAAGTGTGTTTATTACAGAATATTTGTAGGACTCACGCTTAATAGGTGGAGTGGCTTTTAAAAAGACATTTTCGTATGCTGGATTTGAAATGCAACCGAAAAAGTACACCAATCCGAAGATAGTATTGTTGAATGTTGAGCTGGAATTAAAAGCTGAAAAAACAAATGCTGAAATACGGATTGATAATGTTGAGGTATGTAATTGTGATAACGATTGTTAACTGGGGAATTGTGTGGTATGGACTATACGTAGGATTATCAGTCCATTGTTGATGCTGAGTGGGCCATCTTGTACGATAAGTTAGAGAAGATTCACAAGAGTGGTGTTAAGGTCGTGCTCTCTAAACTGCCCATCGGGGACGTGGCCACCCAATACTTTGCTGACAGGTGAGCTCACGTCCATGTACGCACATATTGACAGACATGTGCATACATATGCACACGCCTTATAAGGCTCAAACAAATAGTTGAATATTTGGATTAATATTTGTTTTACCATAATTTGTATTCAACCAAATATTCGTTTACTGTTTACAGTGAGAATTTTGGGTACTTTGGTTTAAACGGATAGCACACTGTACAGAATAATTAATGTTTAACGTCAGGATTTCAGAATAATTTGCCTTCATTATAGGCACTATGAGTGAGATAGGAGTCATAAATTGACTCATTTTACCACTTTTATATGTAAAAGAATATTCAGACTATTCGTAGTATATTCGAATATCAAAATATAATATTCGTTTGAGCCCTAGCACGCACGCGTACACATCACGTGTACAATATTCTACCTTTGAGTCATTTGGTTTATTGAGACTCACCTCTTGTAGGGATGTGTTTTGTGCTGGTCGTGTACCGGATGAAGACTTGAAGAGAACAATGAAGGCTTGTGGTGGTGCAGTGCAGACGTCTGTCAACGATTTGAGCCCTGATGTGCTAGGAACATGTGAAAGCTTTGAAGAAGAACAAATCGGCGGTGAGAGGTAAAAAACAAAAAATGGTATACTGGTGAGAAAAGCTTGGTTTTATTGATTTATCCATTCACCAAGCATTCCCACTTTCATGTAAGTTATGACTCTTCTTGTCCTGTTTTTAGATACAACATTTTTATTGGATGCCCACAAAGCAAAACCTGCACAATCCTGATGAGGGGTGGGGCTGAACAGTTCATGGAGGAAACAGAGCGATCGTTGCATGATGCTATCATGATAGCCAGAAGAGCTATAAAGAATGATGCAGTAGTTGCAGGTACATATCTGTTCTACATTACTTTAGTGAATTATAAAATTCATGAAATTAAATTCCTAATATTAGTTGCTCAAGATGCAGTGCTGTAGTAAAATTGATATGTTGGTATTTTAGGAGGTGGGGCTATTGAGATGGAATTGAGCAAGCACTTGAGAGGGGAGTCATTACAGGTTGCCGGCAAGGAGCAGCTCATCATGGCTGCCATGGCGAAGGCATTCGAAATCATCCCACGACAGCTTTGCGACAACGCCGGCTTTGATGCCACCAACATTCTCAACAAGCTGAGGCAGAAACACGCCACAGGTAGAGTCCAGTAGAGTTTGAATTGAAATGTATTTTCAGTCTCTGCCCCATGGGAAATATTGTATCATACCTACTTGTCTCTATTGTCTGCAGGAGGAATGTGGTTTGGAGTTGATATAACCAAGGAAGACATTGCCGATAATTTTGAGACATGTGTTTGGGAACCGGTTGTTGTCAAAGTAAACGCCATCATCGGTGCCACCGAGGCTGCGTGTCTGATATTATCTGTTGATGAAACTATTAAAAGTCCAAAATCCAACTATCAACCACCGTCGGGTCTCCCTGGGAGACCAAACATGTGATAGGATCACGTGATGGACATGTATAGTGCTGTAATGTAGGAACCAATCGACTACACTGCTAATCACTTTATTGTATTTCTCATTTGATAGTGAATTCGCATAATTACATATAGAAATATTAAATCCTGAAATTAGGGTGTGTTTTGGTTGGAATAACGTGGTTGTAGTTAGAATAAAAATGGTTTTGGTATCTTTGAAGAGGTGTTGTAAGTGTTTTTCACTAAACAGATGTCTTCCACAATGCGTAAAACTAATGATATTTGCCATCTGCTCGCTGTCGCAGACACCAGATGCACGCTTCTTGGACCTCGCCGGCTCCGCGTTTGACTCTGCCTTGGGCGCGCTTGAAAGGGGAGTATGGTTAATCGGATTGGTAAGTCAATTTTTAAGAGTAGATTTGCTAAAGTTGCAGTTTACCATCAAGCCACACACTAAAGTTTTAAAAAGCGACAAAGAATTTTATTCACTGATAGTCCAGAACCCGAGCCACTTTTTAAATTTTATGTTTTATTATTTTAGTTTTGTTGCTGCTTGGTGACAGTTGGAATGACTACAGTTGTGCTGACATTTTATTATTATACTATGCCAATCCTGTGGATGGGTAGCAGTCGTGTGGTGTTTGTGCTGTACATGATATACGGTCATTATTTGTTGGTGAATATCATTTTTCATTACTACATGGGAGTCTTCACTAACCCAGGAACTCCTCCTAAGGTCAGTCTGTGTGTGTGTACTGTGTTTCCGTCTGCCGCCATATGTGTGTACATGCTGTATGTCTATGTATCTATGTGTATGCGTCCAGTGCTTGTTTATAAAGAGATATTGTGCAGGTTTTGCTCTTGACTTCGATCCCAGCAGCTGAGTGATTCTTCATTGAGTCAAAAATGACATTGGCTTCTGCCATTCAACTACCTAATGTTTGTTTTGGGGGATTGGTGAGATAAAATCTTGACCATGCTTTGTACCATTATGAATGAAATTTGGAAACATAATATGACATGGTAGTGCCTGTCTTTTGGATAGCTTTTATGTTACTGGCCAATCCCAGTGTCCTCTATAATACTCTAATAGAGCGTTCATTTGGTTAATACTCTCTAATAGAGCGTTCATTTATGTGCAACGTTTATTTATGTGTGTGTATCTATGTAGATCACTGGATTTGACCCATACAATAGTAAAGTGCAGAAGGGATGGAGAGTGTGTTATACATGTGAGCCATTGTAATGCATACACATTAGTAATTGATCGTTGCATACATTGTGTTCAGGTGAACAGCCCAAACCGCCTCGAGCTCATCATTGTCGAGTTTGCAACAGGTTTGCTAGTTTATATAAAGCACAGGGCAGCATGGGGAGCTTATAGGGAAAAAATTATGTATAAATATCATAATTTCTTGTGTGACATCCCTTAACATTTCTGTCTTCTAGAAATATTGTGTATAGTTCAAAATTTTTGTGGCACAAAACTTTTGTAAATTTTGAAAAATATGCTTGTAAAAATATGATTGTAAATGTCGTGCCCAACACCTGGTAAGTCTACCCAGTGTGTGAATAAAAACTGTAAAAAAATTGAACCCACGAAAAGTCTGGGCTTTGCTGCGGTAGTTATGACATGGAACCTTGTTGTCAAGGGTGCTACATTTAGATACACCTACTGTATACATAATAGTATTATATTGTAACATGAAGTGCCTCAAATTTCTATCAGGTGTGTGTTGAAGATGGATCACCATTGTCGTATCCTCATAGCATCATTAGTGATTGTGATTTTCAATTCTTTTTTTGTATTTCACCTTGACATTGCTAGCGTGGATATTTAACTGCGTCGGCCATTACAATCATCGCTATTTCATCCTCTTCATTGTCTTCATGTGGCTGGGGACTGCGTTCATGTGTAACTGCCTGTGGCGTAGAGCGCTGTTCTACTTGAACGGAGAAAGGGTGAGTATTCTTATGTTTGATGATACTGTTCTTAGACTGTTACTGTAGACGACAGTACCAAAAATTCTACAAGGCTTTGGATTCGTAAGTATACTTGTAGATAGGATATGAATGCTGTGTTAATTTTAGCGAATAATTGAATTCGCGAAATTAAAATTTCGTAAAATTAAATATTCACAAAGTAATTTACATATATAGGATGCAGTGCTTCAAGATCAGATGCTCTATCCTCATCGTGGTGATCATGAGGAGCTATTTGTTATACTTGTCTTCTTTATTTGTTTTGCTGTGACCATTGCTCTGTTGTTGCTGGGTGGGTGGCATATCTACCTTGTCACTGTGGCTGAGACATCAATTGAAGTGCATACTAATCGCAAGGCACATAAAAAAAGTGGGGTCAGTAAATTGTGTGTCTGTAGTGTGTGTGTAGTGCGTGTGCGTACAGTTATATTAGTGTATTGGTAAGCTCCCCAGTTAACAAATGTAATAATAAATGACCACTTTTGAATAGCTTTTTAGTTAACATTTGTTATATAGAGATTCGTCAATTCGTACCATTACGGTTACATCCATAACTGGAGGATGTTCCTGGGACTTGTCAACGGCAGGTAAGAATTTCTACACATGGTAAAGAGAGTTGATGAAGGGTATTTTGCAGGTCATTTTTCAGACACGTGCTGTTACCATCGAGACACAGACCCGTCGGGGACGGCATGGAATGGACAGACAGCCAAAACAAATACTCAAAACACTACGCCATCAGTGATACAGTTTAACAAATTAATTTTTATATAATTTTTATACAAAAAAATTATCATCATCCAGTCAAAATAAACATACAAGTGTCGATTATCCAAACCAATCAAGGGGAATAATGTTCACTAACGGATAGTAGGATTACATACTATCTTATTAGCAATTCAAAACACCCTAATAAAACATACAGCTAGAACACAAACACCCTAATAGAACATTCATATGGATAGTTTGGATATTTGACTAGGATAATCAACACTCCGCTATAAATATAAAAAGTTAAGAAAGGTAAGCCATCTCCTGGTCAGTGCTGGGTCTGTGTAATAGTTTATTCCTTTCTGGGTATCGTCCAAACGTTGAGATTGTATCGTAATTACGATGAGACAACTTGATAAAAGAGAAAAGGTAGACATGATAAACAGGTAAACATAAATATCCTTGTTATTCTGGAGTAAAGATTCTATTATTAGTAGTGCTGCATGACATAGACACACACACACACATATTGCGACATAAAAATTTGTATTGTGAGTTGATATTTGCAATTTATAATTTCATGTTGTGACAGTTTATAGTTCAAATGATTGTCACTAGATTATATATGATAGTACAAAATTAATACTCTTCTCATAAAATATTGGTGCATGTCATTCATATCGTGGCCTCAGGCTTCTGTGACAGGACACAAGAAAAGTCCATGTCGTGCAGCACTAATATTTGTTTCACTGTGGAATCTGGTTATCAAGTTACTTAATAGCGTGTACTAATTTTGACTTTAACAGCTTTATGTGTAGTGTTGTAGTTACAATAAAAAGCAAAAATTTAAAATACTAAAAATTCCACTAAACAAAGTTACTAAATGCTAAGATAACAAAGTCCCTACCTTTAGGAATCCTTTGCAGATTTCAACTGTCGAAGCCGGGCTCTGTTAACAATCAACACACACAGCTTATAACTATATATAGTACATATCTATATATATAGTAGCACCTCTTGCACTATTTCCTTATATAGTGACAAACATTTTTCTTGTATTTCCATATCCTCCGCATGTAGTAATGGCATGTAAAATTGGCACCTGCAGACATTGGTAGGCTAAGTAGTAGTGATGCCACAATATGAAAATTTTACAAGGGGTCCAAAATTTTGTAGATATCTTGTACAGCTAGGTTGCTAGAAATCTGAACTTCCAGATTCGATATTACACAAAGCAACGTAATTATAAATGATTTGGAAATACATATAAATCCAATCAAAAATTCTAAATATGAGCTCTGAAATCTTGCCCAAATCATGTCGTACAAGATTTTTGGGAGTTTCAAACTCCTTGAGTTTTTATATCATACATCACAAAATTTTTATATCAGATCCACAATATATTGTCTATCATGATCCTGATCATGGCGTCACTACTGAGTATTCCACAAAACGTCATCTCATTACCTTGCGATTTGGGAGAGCTTCTTGTCCATTCCTTTGTCAATAGCCTCCAGGCATATCTGCAGCGCCATTTTGTCACATGACCACGCCCTGAGGGCACGCACAGAACAGACTTCAATATATAAAGTTTTATAACAAATAACATTAACAATGCACAACATTACTTTATATAACGATTTACTAACGCTAATTATCAATAATACTCTCTAATAAAACAGTCACCAATGATTGGTGACTGTTCTATTAAGGAGTATTGATGTGCTATATAAATTTATTGCATCATTTATCTTAAGGTATGAAAGATACTATATAATTTATGTAGTACCTTGCATTGCCACGGTACACGTGTCTTGTGAACTGGTCAAGTACAATGATCAAGGCCAGACAAGAGTGGTGATCCTCACACCTATCACAAGGGCACATAGTGCACTGATACTCCCCCACTAGTTCTAGCACATATCGAGCACAACACAATGTACTGATACAATGTACATAAATATATACCATAAGAACCTAGGTATACTCCCCACGCCGGAATTGTGGGCGAGCATACAGTAGTCATTCCAAAAAAATTTTTGTTTCTGTCTAACGGCGTGATGAGACATTAACTAGGGTTACAGTAACGGTGAGCAATTTAACTGTCCCTTCAGTTGCCAAGGAAGTTTTAGGGTTTTAGGTGTCACAATTCTATATAGGATGACTAATCACTTTCATGCATACGTATATTCGTTTGGGTATAAAGTAAGCTAAGGGGCCATTCACGATTTTTAGCCTTTATCCAAAGGGTATGTTAGGGGGAGGAGGTAAAATTAATTATTAAGAAAATACAAGTACAATGAGAATGGTAATAGCTAATTGAAAACCAGTGGGATTTCTGGTTAACTTTAATTAGTGAGTGTATGGGTACGTGTAGGCTCACAAATTGTGGTTAGAGGTATTTTACCGGTTAGTAGCCATGGCTACTATAACTTTCACGTAGAAAATGGTGCGGTGACTAACCAAGACTTCTATACCAAACATAAATAATTTGTGATTTTCAATGTTTTAGTATGCGGCGACTACCAAGGGCGGGGACTATCAAAGCTGCGGCTTCTAACCAATAAAGTACGGTATTTAATGTAGAATTCCACTTCAACTCATCGTTTTCAGAAAAAGTTTTCACAAATGTACAAAATCTCAAAGGCACCAGTAAATGAACCTCTATATTGGCATGAGAATTTTAGAATAAGCACGCTGAACATTGACCAGAAAAAAACATTGCAGTTGGCTGTTGATTTAGTAGTATGTAGTTCAAAACCCCTGTTGGCTTTTTCCCTTGTTAATTTTCCTGGTATGTTGTTTAAAGGGCTGTACCATATGAACAATATGTGGAAAAGACTAATCATTGGAGATCCGATGCAATCACGTGATCTACTGCATAGATGCACTTATTGATTGTGCCTAATATCTAAATGTTTCTGGAGGCCCCTGGTAGCACCTGTGTCTTATATTAGGGTTAGGTAGCACCTGTGTTTTACGTTAGGGGTAGCACCTGTGTCTCATGTTAGGGTTTAGTAGCACCTGTGTCTTGTGTTAGGGTTTAGTAGCACCTGTGTCTTATGTTAGGGTTTAGTAGCACCTGTGTCTTATGTTACGGTTTAGTAGCACCTGTGTCTTTAGGGTTAGGTGTAAGGTCGAGTCAGGCAATAGTTCTTACAACATTAAATAGGTAATAAAGTGTTAAGTAGCATACCTTAGATGGTAGAACAACAGACTTCTAAACCTTATCTAGGATGTGTGATCCGGAGTTCATGCAGAGTTCGAACTCTGCATGGGGAGAATTGTTCTTTATATGATGGGGAGTTTTTAAGGACAAGCTTTCTAGTACTAAGTTAGGGTTAGGGTGGGTCGGCGCATCCATATACAGATAGCAGTGGTACAAGGTACATATATATGGATGTGTGTAAGTATATACTTGTATGTAGTAAAATATAGCCTCGGTACACATTATATAACATATGCGGTGGTGACTAATATTGGCGGTTGTGCGTTGTAGTCATGTGCGAGAATGAATACGGGATACACAGAAACGCGGCGAGCGCCTATAGAAATGCATGAAGCGTATTTGATGCATGCTGCGGTTGAGCGCCTTTTTACAAATACAGGATAGAAGTGAAACCTGTGTTTTTTGCTTTAGCAATTAAACAAAATTTGACTAGTGACCCAAAGGAAGATGGATAGTATGAATAGCATATCTACTTGATGTAATTGATGATGCATAGAATACTATTATTTATGTTTTGTTTATCCTCAGGCTGGGCAGTGTTTCCATACATCACGATACGAGTTCGCCAATGGCATGGTAAGTAGTTTCTGTTTTATTACCTACTAGACTATTATCAATTCAAAATGTTTGTAAACATTAGCTGAAGTTTTGTGGAATCTTTTTAAAAACACCAACAAGGGCACGTAATGCACTGATATCAACTCCCCACTTAGTTCTAGCACAGGTTAAGCATTGTAGGCTATTGAGCAGTGCTGCAAAATAGCAGCTACATTAAGAAACCTGTGCAGCTACTATTAATTACAATTTACATGTATGAAATCGTTTACTTAGGTAGCTATAATATGCACTACATTTCACAAAAACACTAATGCCATAAATGAAGTCAAATTATATACACACACCAATAAAATCATATACATTGACTCATAATCATTTACCCTTGTTCAACAGAAACAGTTATGGATGTCAAAGCCGACTGTCCAAACACTCCATGTATCCATTTATTCCAGACAATCCGATAGCTACTATACTCACTGGTTAATAGTGTTCTTCCACAGTACCCATGCTTGCCTTTTTCAATAATGCAAAGGATTTCATTAGTATAGGTACCCATGGGCATTGCATACATGTAGCCCGGCTACTGGATCGCATGGAAATGGCCCAATACAGACACGATAACACATCTTTTCTTTCCTTAACACATTTCTTTCTTAATAGCAACTATTATCTCTTCGCTTCATTCATTTACCATTCAAAAGGATTGCCAAGCTCCCACCATCAGAGTGCACTTTGCCACAATGATTAACAAACAATATATGCAGTATCTGTAAATTTATCTGGATAACTACATCTTCAAAAACAATTCGTCTTGTCATAATTTCCACCTTTTTGCAAGGTGTATCGTCACTAAATTTGCAGTAGAATGCGAGTAAGGGGCAGAGAAGACGTTGTTATTAAATTTCCTGGTACCCCAGCACCCGTATTATAAACTTAGAATACGGAAGTGAAGTTTTTCCAACATAGCTTCCCTGCAGGTAAGCACAGTTTTTCATTGCACTATTACGGGTGCCCATTGTGTGCATGTTGCCAGCACGGTCGCTTAGAAATGGCCAAAGCCGTACTAAAATATTTGAATACAAAAACAAACCGTTTTTGGTAGTTTACAAAAACATATTGAGCACTCTGTGCACCTATATCGATAGATAATTAAATTTGCTCACCATTAGGTATACACTGTAACCCTAGTTAACATCTCGTCACGCCGTTAGACATGAACAAAAAAAGTTTTTGGAACAACTACTGTATACTCGCCCACGCTTCTGGCATGTGGAGTATAATAATGACACACTCAACAGATCATACACACCACTAGCTTAGTTATTACAGACCCAGTGAATGTTCTATTAGGTTATTTTGCTATAACCTGACGGCATTTGGAGTGTATGACTGCTCTATTAAAGAGTATTGATGTATAATAGCTATAGTGTGTGTGTGTGCTGTGTGTGTGCTGTGTGTGTGCTGTGTGTGTGTGTGCACCTCCTTTTGCTCTGTTGTTCCCCAGTTCCTACCCCCTACATACACTAGGCTAGTGATTTGTCTTTGTTACTTACTTTCACTGATAGCAACCTTAATGTAGTGTTCATGATCGAGGGAGAGGTCTGTCACTCACTGAAATCTTATACACCCTCAATTGACTTACAACCGAACTCAGTGAATTTCTGTAAATCTAGTCATATTTCCAGAAATTGATAGCTTTCAAATGCAAGCTCATAATGTGTCAGCAAATCCCACATATTTAAAATAACTGAAATCAGATTTGAGATCAAGAAATCAGAGCAATTTAGTGAAATCTCATAGAGAATTTCTTCAGAGTGACAGACTTCTCTCTTGTTCATGATCAGTTGGAGGGAGGGAGCATTTGGGATCCGCCTCTGAAGTGTATGAACTTTGCATACATTCTATATACCAGTGTGTGCAATATATGATAGTATATTGTATATCGTGATAGATTTCGTATCGTGATATGATATAAAGTTTTTATATTGTGACATACTAATTTCAGTATTTCCCTTCATAGTTCATTGTGTGAATAGTGCTCTACATGTTATAATGTTGCTGCTAAATAACAAATTTGTTGCTTATGAATATCTTCATAGTAATGCTTCATGGTAATTTTAGACCACAGGTACATATCGTGATATATATCATATTATGATAAAAATGGCTCCTATGTTGTGATATGAAAGTTTTGTATACCGCACACCTCTACTATACATAGGCTGTTCCTAATGTAAGTCAAATAAATGAATATGTAAAAAAAATATCGGGATATTCAGTTTTCAGCCCTATTTATCATACCACGTTTTAGTGAATTTCCCTTGGATGGCAAGCTCCAGTGTATTGTTAAAGTGTTCTTTAATGTAAGCATCAGCTTCTGCCTATGGAGAGCTCATAATATACAACAATATATCAATCTTGCTTGCCTCGTCGGCTCCATTTGCAAACCATTTCGTTTTCCAAAGTTCATTGTAGTATGCAAGCGTTCCAATCTGAATTGAAATAAACTATTTAAATAAACAGTATTACACAACAAGCAGCTCCCTCGAGCACAACTTGAAGAAAACGGTCTACATGGGCATGACTTTATAATAATTTATGGTATCACAATTACTCGTTTATTCCAGTAAGCTGTTCCGAACCAGTAGCTAAGTACTTCAATAACTTCTTCTCCAAGCGTGCTACCTTTTGAGACTACCTTACTAGCCATTTTTATAGTAATTTAAGCGCTGCTAGAATTAATTATCTCAAAATAATACATAATAAAATGAGCGCAAAACGAGTAACACTGTTTAGGAGCTTACAGCATTCCATACAGAGGCTTGATGGAAAGGTAGGTGAGCATATAAGGTTACACACATGCTCGTATATTATGTTCATTCTAAATAAAGCGCGCTTATAAATAGTAATTATGATTTTCTTGCTATAAAGTCAGCGAATAAACAATGCACGTAGATTTGGTGATTTTGTTACGTTATAGTCTCGCGTGGCCAGCGCAGAACGTTATCGATTAGAGATGATAAGCGCCCTCAAATCGATAATACCTTGCTCGAAAAAAGACCCAGATGGGTAACCATGAATTGTAATAGTTTGCCAGCATGACTAGATTTCCTTGTATGAGTTTGTTGTAAAAATAATTACCAAGATAAAATACCTAGGGCTAGGTATTTGTGTGGAACTCATCCTGTGTTTTAACTGTATAGGATCATGTGACTGGATCATGTGACTGAATCTGTAATAATTGATCGTCTAGGTCCATAAAAATTAACTGATTTTTCACATGCATATGGTATCTGACTATTCCACGATCAATGCAGATTGTACACTGCACTGATATGGTTGCATGATTTTTTGCAGTCCTAATTCCGTATGTTACAGTAGTAAACATTTAATGAAATATAGCAAGTTTTACTGGAATCACTAGGTCAGTATCACTATCTATCCCATCAGGTTGTATTGGCAGAAAACCTGCAGTCACTGGTAGACAAGGCCGGTGAGAAATTTGGTGATACAGTGTCACACCTGGTGACCATACACGGCGGAGCGATTGATGACTTCTTGTTGATTCAGTAAGTGCGTGAACAATTATTTAGAAATACCAGTAGAATTATAAATACATCCTAGTTACCAATGCATATTAATGTCTTGACCACAACATGCATGCACACATGTTTCTTGCTATAATAGTTTCACTACAATAATATAGTTGTTAGCACC